>LJIJ01001292.1:0-49872 GCA_001718145.1 Orchesella cincta
CCGAACGAGCCGTTGCAGATTGGAGATGTAGTGATCGTGGTTGACAATCAGCAGCCAGAAATTTATGGAAGAAAGGGATCATCGTAAAGACTTTCACCGGAAGTGATGATCAAGTACGAGTTGTGGAAGTCGAGACGGTGGATGCTGCCTCTGGAAGGAAAACAACTTACAGGAGAGCTGTATGCAAGATATGTCCTGTGGGATTGCGTGTTGGATTCGGGACTACCGAGGTTGTCTCCAAATCAGGGACCGGAATGTCAGGACGCGGATAACTTTTACATAGATTTTATGTACACTTTTTCCTTTGTTCTTGTTTGTATGAACGTTTATGCATGTACATAGATTTCGTAGAACGATTGCGTTTATGCAGACTAGCTTAAGGTATATTTTCCTGTTTGTACGTGGTTCTCGTAGAGAAAAGTAGAGAACACACTTTTTTGAGAGAGAGTCATTATTCTTTCGTTAGAGCTCGAGATGTGAAGATCGATTTTATCGTTAGGTCTTGATTGTAGACTTGCTAGGAAGTATAGCCTAGAATGCGAAGATTAGTATTAATTAACTCTAGACTTTAACTATTCCTACCTTCCTGTAAAAATCTTACACTTTTACAGTAATAAATCGTTTACTTTTTTTATAACTTATTTTTTGGAGTTATCGAAGTGCGGGTTATATTTTTTGGAGTGCCAAGGAGTATAGAATCCCGTCACATGAATATATATCCAAATGAAATTTTTGGAATCCGGTTTAAACCAATTTAATTTTGAAATTGGAGAGCAACACAATTTAAAACTCATTATTCAATGTTGATCATTTTTGTAGTCCCGGACTTCGGACCCATTTGTCAAACGACAAGATATATAGTGACTCATTTTATCGAAAACTGTTTGTATTTATCACGTTTCGTAAATGGTGCAAGGAGCAGTAATGCATGTTCTTTAATCTTTACCATTAATCAATTTTTCTCGAGCTTAAAAATTCTGCTGCTAATGTATATAGTACCATAGTGTGTGTTACATGTTACTTGATACTTTAAAAAAGTAAATATGATTTTTATGCAAATAAACGCATCTCGAAATACTATTTGTTATTTTTTGGTGGTGCTACGAGCAATCAAGGAACAGGGGTCGCATAATGATAATGAATTCACGTCAGAATTATTCATCCTAACTTCTTAATAGCCTTGTGAGCAATAAATCTGTTTATTGACCATTAGTTTTGCAATAGAACACCTATTATGGGGTGAGCTGACACTTTTGCAATAAATAAACTTGTGAAATGTAAGTGTATTCAACACGCACTGTATCGGTGCATAAATTACAACCCACTATTTTAAAACAGTACTGTTCCGTACTGGTTCTCTGGTGGAAAAAATTGCGAGCAAACACTTTCTTCAATGGGCTCAATGGCCGAATTTCCATTGAAACTTACATCCACTTTGAATTCCACGGTGAAAATAATTTTCACGCTTGTAATTTCTTATGCAACATCAATTTAAAATTATGGAAGGTTTTAAAAAACAGAATTTACTGAGCGATAACAAGATGCTGATGGCATTGGCAAACAATATGTAATGGGGAAACTATTATCCAGTGTTAAAATCCTGAAGGGCCATCGAGTATGTTTATACAGTAGATTAACCTTTAACAAATATAATTCCTGTAAAAAAAGACGGAACTATGCAGTTTATATCAGAAATGTTCAAGTATGCACTCAACAAGTTGTTTTTCCCACGACTAGGTACAGTGACTTTTTGTCCGCACCACCAAATACCACTTCGTTAGTTTATCTACGAAAGCACTTCTCTCTCTCTCTCTCTTTTTAACGAAGGGAAAAGATCTTTTGGCAATTAACTCATTTCAATGGGCAGTCACATTTCACATATTACAAGAAGCTGCGTGAAGTAACGACCGCACTGCACCACACCGCATCGTATCGCATCATCGTTTTTGGTTTAGACACAAAAAGCAATTCGTTTTATCACATCCTTCGTTTCTCCACTTCTGGTTTGGTTGAGCTTCACACAAAAAACGGCAATTGGCCATAACCAACTTTTTTCTTTGACTGGGATGATGATGAGGATGATTATCCTCTCGCTGTGTGTGTATGAATATGCTTCTTGATGATTATGATGACTGACTTCCCATTTACCTTCCATAATTCCACACAAGTTGAAAAACTCCATTGCATCTCACATTAAACACGGCTTCTCTTCACGGCAAGAGAAGAGATTTGAATTTTAGATGTGTCAGAACCGATTTTAGCTGCTCAATAGAGTCAAATCGAATCGAGCGAGAGAGAAATGTGCTAGGAAGACGGAACAAAACTTTATAAAAATAGTGAGCATAAACGGATACATAACACATTGTTGTAAACTGTTTTATTACCTCAATATATTACACTGTATGAATGTGTTTACGCTCGGCTGAAGAAGGAGGTCGTAGGTTATATTACCTGTAAATTGCTGTGAGAATACACAATACACCCAATCATTTTCATATACATTTGATATGATATGAAGATTTGCTGTAAACTCACTTTGAAGTAAGTATGTATCATATTAATATGTACATTTTGATGGGCAGGATAACCGAAAGGACTTTGACTAGGCCAGACCAGAATTAAAATGATATATTATTGCTTTTGTGGCAGCCCCTTTCCATTTCGCTCACGTCACGTACGTATCTGTACTACTACTTCATGTAGGTAGCAATTTTATAGATCAGTTTTGCTGATACTTTGAGTAGCTGAGCGCTAAACGTACATTTTGTGTATTTTGATTTGGCATTGTAAATGAATGATACGGAAACAAGTCTTTGCTGAGAATATCTCTTGGTTTCTGATTTTCGCCCAACCTTTTCTCTTCCTTGTCGTCTTTTCATTGAAACAAAAAAGGATGATGATGATGTTGATGATACTGATAGACATTTTGTTATCGACGACTAGTCAAAATACATAATATACACATGGCTGTTACGTTACGGCTCTTTCTTCTGGTCAGTCTTGTTGATTGAGTGATTAGGTTATCAGTAAAAATTGTGAAAATCTGACAGAGTCCCAGTTGAGAATGACAGAGTTGAGCCTGCCCGAAGAAAATTTAATGCATATTATAATCCTCATTCATTATAATATTGTGTACTTCAATTTACTTTGAAACAACAAAGTCAACAGGATTACATCGAGGAGATACAAACTATATGGAATAGATTGGATTGACGGACTGATGAAGAGGCTGAAGGAACTAGATTTGAAAGTGAGATAGTATCACCAACATATAAACATATTAGCTGGCTTGAAGGCAGCTATTCTGAAAATTTTTGCTCTCTTGTCTTTCCCTAACTTGATGATTGTTGATAGACTGACTGACTGACTGATCTAATCAATGGAGAAACAAGACAGAATGAAAATTCATACGAAACAATTGCAAGGCAGGAGAGGAATCAAATCCTACGTAAAATCTCATTTACTTTTGTATATCATTACTGCTCCCGATTAAGACGGGCGGTGAATATTGGATGCATTTTTGTGTGTAGGTTTGTCTGGAGTTTTGTTTTTATTATCAAGACTCTCGATTCTCTTCTCCCATATAAAATTCAATACTAATTATTCTAAACTATTTGAGTCTTCTCCTTCCTGAAATTCCATGAACTAAAATCTTCCTCCTCCGGCAATGAAGCTACACCTACGAAGATGATGAAGAAGAGGTCGTAAAACAGTGTGCCGAAACAAAGTTGAGAGTAGAGAGATGCTCCCTTTTATTTTACAGCCGTCATTCTGTCAATCATTTTATGTTCTTTTCTTGATCATCCACCAGATCCATTACGAAGGTCGAGTCAAGTCGCTTTTTTATAATTCAAAGCCAAAGCTCGGATTGGAAATTGTGTGCTTTGGATTAGCCTTTCTCTCCACTGGTGATATCTATAAAGTTCAAGAGTCATTTGCATTTTTGGGTTTGTGGGAAATTACACACAGCGTACAAATTTATTGTAATAGCTTAGCTGCTGTTCTCCCTTATCGTTATCTTGTTGTTGTGTGTATTGATCATCAGGGTGGATACCACCTAGTCGGAATTAACAATCGCTGTCTGCAATAACTTGTGAAAAAATAATATGCTTGTTACTTGACATACATCACGGTTATTCATGTAGTGTCTTGTCTTGTAGAACAGCGAGCGCATAAAAATGCGTATGATTATGACGCCGAATCAGCTATGGAAGATCTCTCTCTTTTCTCCCTCTCTTGAGTACATGTGATTCCAAAGCTAATGGACGCAATTAAAGTCACATTCGTCTTGTATATCTAATTTAACTTTGGCATGCAAAAAAAAATTGGTTTCATATTTTGACTGTGTCATACTCTCTTTATATTCGTGTTCAGGGATTAGTTTGCATATTACTATTATTACAATTTGTATATTATATTGCGTGCTGAGTTTTATCGGGCGTGTCTACATAATATTTAGAGAATAATAAAAGCATTTTGTATCAACTATGAACAAGAATTATAGAGAGGATGTATTCAATGCATGGCCCAGAGAGAGTAAATAATGTGTAACAACAGCAAAGCATCAAAGAACGGAGTCATGTTTGATGTTGAAAGTTTTTTATAACAAAGTTTCCTGCGTGGGCAGACCAGATATGAGATTTGACTTTGACACAAGAACGACCAATAATATGCGAAATTCTAAACCAAGTGGAGCCAAGACAGTCATCATCATCATCATCAATATATTATGTGCATACCAAGTTGCAGCAGCATGAATGAAGGCCTGAAAAAAGCGGCTGATAAAATCTCCTCTCAGATCTTTACTGACACCCACGCGCCAAGATGCAAGTTGTAGTTGTATTTTTGTAGAATACTACTTACACACACACCGTGCAATAATTGACAGCTTTTTTATATTCATAACCACTCAACTCTTTTTCATATATAACGCTAAGCTTTGCTTTATTCAATTCAAAGGTATTCTCTGGTCTGTCAAGGAAAAATTGAAATCCTTTTTTAATATATGCGGCGGAAGAGAAACGAAATAAATTAAGTAGATGAAATCAAAAACTTGCGCAAAAATATGTTTCATTATGTCAACCGAGAAGAAAAAAAGATAAATAGCTTTCGTTGGAGATTCTAATCATAAAAAAATGTTGCATAATGTTACATGGCCAACAACACTTGGCTCTTCTTGATCACCTTCCCTTTAAACTCCAAGTCAAAATATTTTTATAGCCGGATCTTTTGCTAATATCTGGGATAGCAAAAGGCTATATTTCTCTTAATGTGATTACAAAATATTTAAGCAAAAGTTGTTGGTTTGTTATCCAAAATACAAGCTCTGTTGAAATAACAAATTTATTTCCACTTTTCCAACGTCTAGTTTTTACCAGATTCATTATTATATAGAATCAGGTTTTAGTTGAGCGTCCCACAGACCAACTGGTTGCTGGAACCCGGGGGACAACCTCCTCCGCTTTTTACACCACTGTCAGAAAACTAACAAAAGTGTTAATAGTTCTGCTTGTTGGTAGTTTGCACTACAGGCAGAGAAAACTGGTAGTTGTATAGAATATAAGTACTACCTTCATTATCAAAATGATGATGATGGTGGTTGTGATGGAGCAATAGAGAAAAAGTATTCCAGAGGTTCTATGTGGTTTCAATGATTACATTACAGGGGAGCAGGTGTACAAAAAAAGTTGCTAAATTATACACTTCGTTGGTGCAAGGTACTAAAAGTTCTACAATCAAATTAACTACTTTTATCAAGCAAGATAGCTTCAGTATATTGGGTTGTTATCCTTATCAGCTCAGTTTATAGAGAGATATAGGTAAATGTAGGAAGTCATTTTGATTTGATTATACAAATCAAGTGATTATAGAACAAGTCAAGTCGAGGCTTCTTGGTCAACATTAATTAACTCAATCTGGTTTGGTTCCTCCTGCTGGCTTTTCCCTATCAAACTTGTTATCGACTGACAAGGGAAAAACTCACGTACGCAGTAATTATAGTACAGACTTCTGGTAGGCTCGATTAATTTTTTGTCATTGGCTCACCACATTTTAGGTGTTATAGTAGATGAAATCTTTTTGCGTTTCAGTCTATATTTAATCTAGCCAGAATCAGATTACACAACAAAATATAAATAACAAGCTAAAAGCTTCTGCGAATTTTGTTGAATTGCGATGCGAGCATGAGCTTATTCAAAAGTTTCAACACACCTCGTCCTGAAATAGAAAAGTGATCCCTTTCTGAATCAAGTGGGGGAGCAGCCCAAATTTCCAGCCAAAGTAACTCAACACTTTCATTCAAAAGTGATGCAAGTAAAGTGAATCAGTGTCAACCGCACAGCTTGATCCCAAGTCTAAACATGAGATGATTTCCTCCTCAAGTCAGCTACCATTATGTACATTATGATTTAATGTGGTTGCATACCATACTATTGCTCTCTCCCAGACCAGGAATCATGATCATCATGAGTCTGGAATGGAATCCAGCAACCATGTAACATTCAAGTTGTACTTTATAAAAATGCTGGAACAGTAAACGCTACTGCATGAAGGAATCTTTCTTCTGATTTAGTGGATGTTAACTGTCCGGATTCAAGTTGTGGCACGGTGACCATAAACCCATCCATTCTTCAACATGACATAAGGCACATCATCGTCAGCCAACAAAATATCATTATCTGTTTCAGAAGGTGATCTTGTATTTCATCTCTTGCATTCCAATTTGACTTCAAGTGGGTGAATGGAATTTTTAGACTTTTTCTTCTTACATTGAAAGTAACTCCGTCAACTAGTTGTAACTGCTCTATCTACTAGAAGAGTAGCATAAATTATTTATATGAAAAAATAAAGTTGGCGTTTTTATATTACACAGCATTTGCAGTGCAAGAAATAACCTTTAAATGTAATACGATGCATAATATCAAATATGTTATGCTGCAATGCAATGAAATGCAATTGCTGCACAAGAGAGAATAATGAATAAACCCTTAAAATGAAAATTTGAATGGAATCTCTGACATTTTAAGGAGTGTTCCTCATCATCATCTCATAATCATCTGTCTCTGTATTCTTTATTTTCATAATACAAAAAAAGATTCTAGATGAACTTGACGATTTCAGTTGTCAGCAGCTTCAAAACTCTTGAATTCAAAACGACATGAAATGCAATGATATTATGCTGATGTGAGTTTATAACATGACACAAACATGCATTCCTTTGCACCATTGTACATTGCACAAACGTTCATGTTGGAAGCAGATCCTATCCAACAATGTTGTTAATGTCGTGATGTGAATAACTGAGTTCTCAACATGTGTATACTAAAGACACTGATCGTACTTAATCAGATTTATTCATTAATCACAATCCATTAGCGGGATTGATTTGATTTACTAATTTGATCACTAAAATCTCTGAAAATGAGACTGATGTCACTCGAGAAAATAATGCTATTAAAATGCGAAAACACGGGCCCACTAAAATCCCATTTACAAGCTAAATGCATCAAAGGCCCACGTTACGTTGCATAACGTAACATGAAATCACATCGCTTCAAAATGGGCCCATGTTCCAGCCGGACGAAATGGGTTTGATTTTTTTGTGAACTAAATGAAACAAGGTTGTACACTGATAAAGGACACAACTCGCTTTTCCTCTATGTTCTTCTGGCTTGATGTGAGGTTAAGATTTCATAAGTGTGTTTACATCGTCATATTCCACTCAATCTCTTCTTCTGGTCTCGTCTCGCTAGAATACTGAATGACCTTCACGAGAAATGTACTTTATCAGTTTGAAAGTCTGACTTTTCCTCGCTGCATTGCACTTGTATTTTTGTATACATTTAGCAAAAACGCAAAAGCCAATGAAGAACATCCATTCTTTTTTCTCTGTGTTTGTGTTAGACATCCATTCCATCGGAGTCTCGCTTGGGTATTTCGTTTGCTACGAAGGATTAATGGCTTTTGATCCATTAGCAAAAGCTTTTTTCACATTTACAAGTCCGAGCATTTACTTAGCTGTCTCAAATTCTCTCCAGCAGAGTGTACAAGTTTGCATCATCACATTACTCCACTCCACCATCACCACTGCCGCCAGTTTACCATCAACAAGCTTGTTCACCTTTGCTATTTGCTCCATTTGTAACGAGGAACAACACTCTTGATATATTATGCATTGTTGAAACATTATTGTGAGGATGTTTGTTTGCATAAGATGAAAGTGCAAGTTGTTAACTTGATATACAAAGAGAGTGATGCTGATGAATGTTGTGAATTCAGTCGGGATGTGATGATATTACTTTACTGATCTCGACCTTTCTCCCTCTTCCACAGAGCATATAATCTTAATGTGTAGCCACTAGTACTACTGTTGATGCGTGTAGAAATGCATTTTGCTACTACCTTCAATAACAAGTTGTACTACTGGATTGAAGTATGTACGTTGATAAATTAGTTGATTTTTAAATGCTCCTCCATCAAAATCAAGGAGGAATGCAGGCATCAACGGCAGCAACTCACTTAAGAGCAGCAGCATCAAAGCTCAAAAAGCATTCTCAACATTCAATTTTGCTCCACCACAAACGTTTTATGATAGATCCTGTTGCAAGAAACCATACGTCAGCCACTATCTTGGTTTGAAGATAATCCCTTTGGAAAAAAAGTACTCACCTTGAGACTTCCCTGGACAAAATGAGGGGTGAGCATATTCCATCCTAGTTCCTCTCCAGTTGCTGCAAGTCGATGACAAAATACCTTGACTCGGTGCTCACCTCATAGACTGGACACACAGTGAGAGTGTATTACATTGAATCAGTCAAGAAACAACAACACTCAGTATCAGACCACGGAAAAACTTTTACTGCTGCTGTTGGCTAGAAGATGAGGTACACCAGATTTTTCATCTTTTAAATATGCTGACATTCCAAAATTGTTTTTTATTTTTCTACGTCATCCTTCAAACTAAAGGATTCTGTTTTATATGCTTAAACTATAATGCTTCCTATTACTTTCGAGGGGATCAATAGATGGATGTAATAACTGGTAAAAGAAGATATCATTTTTCAGCTTCGCCGTTCTTTCGTTCAACTCCCTGAACTTCCACTTTTTCATTTCTCCTACCTCTATACCTACCTGGCAATCCTGGTGGTGATGATGATGATGATGATGATGAAAATGAGAGTCCACTGACTTTTCTAATATGCATTTAGTGAATATAATGCTGATCTGCTTACCACAACAGCAACAGCTACGACACCATCACCATTGCTCAGCGACTTAAATGAGTCTATTAGCAAATTAAAATTCATTTGCCTTTCCACGTACCTTTCAAAGCTCTTCATCAACTTGCTCAAAAGAAAAAGACAAAAAACCAAGAATTGACTTGTTCATTGCATCCTCTTCAAAGTTTTAGAGCTCTTCTCTCTCTCATATATATACTCTCCTTTTCAAAGTTTATTGTAGCTTTGAAAAGTAATCTTTGAAAAGTATGCAGAAGAAAGAATAGAGAGAGAGACAGGAGAGGCGAAAAAAATAGTCAGCAACTGACAAAAGTATTACATACACACATAAGTATATAATATCTTTTCTCATTCTCCGCATTTTTATTGTTTGGGCTAAATTGTTTTAAAAAATGACCCATCAGCTAATGGCTTTCTATGTTACTTCTTATCATTTAGTATTTTTTACGCCCTTGCCAGCAGCAGCACAGCAACAAGAAGATCCAAAAGCAAATGCAAAAAATAACGTAACATGAAACAGTAGAGATATTTTGTAAAGTGAGTAGGCAGCAGTGAGATACAAACTAATATATATGATGTGCTTCAGGGACTGCTACGGGTTCTCTTTCGTAATAATGTATTTGTGTAGCCATGTTGTGATTATGTGACTTTGCAGGTTCACCTAACTGACTCCTCCGAGATCATGATGAGACAGACAGACAATCAATAATCAGAGAGGAACAAACGGAATTCGATTTGTTTTTACGGCAATGGAATGGCTGAGAAAAAAGAGAGGCTTGCTTCTTTTCTGAGACTTGATGTTGCAATAATAATGGCAATGTTTCGCTTGTCGCTTCTGTTCTATTGCTGATGAGCTCTTTTATTACTTTTGGCACAACTACTGGAACTTGTCGAGGGAATCGAGAAGCAAAGTTATGGAGTCTGTGAGTTTTGAGTACCTCGCTTTTTATTTAGTTGAATGCATATACACAACATCAAATTGCCCTAAACCTTCGTTTCT
Organism: Orchesella cincta; assembly: GCA_001718145.1. NCBI lineage: Eukaryota > Metazoa > Arthropoda > Collembola > Entomobryomorpha > Orchesellidae > Orchesella > Orchesella cincta. The sequence goes on from LJIJ01001292.1 coordinate 10,237, forward strand.
AGCTATCTTTGGTGTTTATTGGAAATTGGAATTTAATGTAAGGTGGTAGGTATGTGAATGTCGACATTTTACACATTTTTTAACCGATCAATGACTGCAGCGTGATGGGTAGAGGCTTTCAGGGGGTGAAGTGATATGCGATTATTGCCATTGTTGGCCGCTGCTTGGTTGCTCTAATTGATTGTTCATTTTAATTTTTTATGAGCTCCTACAAATACATTTATTATTTATTATCCACACTTGACTATGTACATATTTGTAGGACGCACGCGAAATTATGCTTCATAAAACCATAACTTGTTCTAAAATATTGGTGTTCTGGCGAGTGGAAGGTCATTAACGGATCATCAGTTGGGGTTGTATTATACGCTTGTGGGTTATGTTATGATGATAATTGAGTTTTGAATTGGAATATGGGATCCCTTACCCATTTATGGAGGAGCGAGAGAATCGCTCTGCTCTGTCTTTTCACTCTTCTTCCTCGCCGTAGAGTATATACAGTACGGTTTGTTAGCCACGGTTCAGGTCGTTTTCTCCTTTTTTGTATTTTTAATGATTTGTGCATTTTATATACACACGAATAGGACGTGCTAGGAAACGACAAATACGTTTTTTGGCATTGCTAATATCCACATTGCGATAAGATTAATGTGGTAGATATTTTAGGCTATGAAGCTGCTAATATCATTGTTTTGGCGATTGAACGTTGTATTGTTTATGCTCTCTTATTAATTTTTTAACGTAATAAATATTTCTACAAATATTTAGATTGATAAGGAGACTGACGTTTAGACCACAATTAAAACATGTACTTGCAACCGATGTATACTGCTGTGTTATATCGTACAAAAAGTATGCTGAATAAATTAATATTGTCGAAAAATGTCAATATGCATTATGAAACTAAATGACTGTGCAAACAAATGCACATTGTAATACTGGCCAATATGTATCTCTCCAAGTAAAACATCCGCTTTGCCATGCAGTGCAGTTTTCATTGACTAGATCATAATGTCACTCTGCAGAATGAGCAGCCAGAAAATTTGAATATTGTTAAAAGAAGTGAACAGGATAATGGGATGTTGTGCTTTTCATTTATATCAACGATCAAAATGGCACAGAAAAATAAATAATTTCTTAAGTATTGATATGCACGGCTGAAGAACAACCCTCTTTTATAAAGGTAGGTGTGGATACAGCTCTCAAATACGTTTAAATTTTATGCAACATACATAAATGTGGCTATTTGAAAGTAAAAGTTGTAAGAATGCCATATGGAAATTTTAACAAGACAAATACAATTTGCTTCCAGGTTGTTCTCGTCGTCTAAAAGATGTTTGTTTGCATATGAAATCAACTGTGAAAGAATCTTTATTCAAATCTAATTGGTATTTGATGCTGAATCTTTTAATCCGCAACTTTAAACCTTTAAGAATGACGTGCTTGTTGGTAGTCGAAAGAGGGTTGCATTACTAATCTTCCACGGAGCTGCAACATGCAGTAATGTAATAATGAGGTTGAAATAATGTTGTGGAAATATATGAGAACATGGAATGATTGTTGTAGCAGGCATTTGTATGCTAATGAAATGAACCGGACGGATAGCTAATTTTCAAAGCAAACTGGACCAAAAGTCATTCGTAAGTAAGGTACTTGATACTGGTTCACGTTCACATTTCAGCGAAGTAAGAATCGCCTTCAGTAATGACTTACGATAGGATTGACAAAGAGTGACTGGATCTGATGCAGAAACTGGTACAAATCAACAATTTCTTTGACTTCAATTGATTGAATAAATTGAATTCCAGCTGCATATATTTATCCACCGACTCCAGGAAATCGTATTACATTCTAAACGAGCAGAAGATGAACGATAATATTGTGCTTTATGGCATTTGAAATGGGACTGGTAACGTACTGCAGCATTTAAAGAAATTGGGAACATTCTGTTGCTGCAAATAAATTCTTGATGAAAGTCGTTCTCGTTAACAACTTAAAAGTCAGTACCTCGCACCAAGAGCAGTACTGTGTCGTTTCATTCAGTTTCAAGCAGCCCAAATTTCAAGATGGGACTCAAGATACGGTCAACCAACTTGACTCAAACTCTCGGTACATGTTCCACGCATTGAATATTATACTTTTAGCTTCTCCCAGACAAGTCAAATCAACCTTCATCCTTTTATTTCTTACAATATCCACGTACATCTCTCAAATTGCTCTTGCTGGACACCCTGCCGGTGTTCCAGGGTGCTTTCACGCTGTGCTCACCCGGAGAGGTGTGCGCCTAGTCTAAATACTAGTTAGTAAAGTAATTGTAGATACAAGAAGAATTCATACGTCCAGCTCCAACCCTTCCTCATTTGACAATTGAGTAACAAGCCAGTGTGATATGAGCCACCTCACCGTCCCAGTCCAACCATCACCCAGCAGAGAAAATGATACGATATTTAAGATTGCATTTTGAAAATGAGAGATTTCACTCACTGATTCGCATTCTCTGATTCTAAGATGGATTGGAGGGATAGAATTTATCTACTCAAGATAATCATCTTTGTTGTTAGGAAATGAAATGAGTATTGCACACAGACAACAATACATTTTTTAACAAAATGAAATGGTTCTCTTGTTGTTTATTTCAATTCGTCTTCAACTCGGTTTGTGAGAAGAGGAAAGTGTTTTGTGTATATCACTCACATCATATCTCATTTTGTTCAAGGTACCTATTATTAGCTTCCCTGCAGGAAAAAGTGCAATTGGGCTCAAGTGTGAGGTCGTGGGAAATGCGAAAAGAGACGACTGTGTGCTCATTCTCCTTTAAACGAGGTAGTTAATAGTGGCAACATTAGCCAAGCCAAGTCAAATCCATTTTGATACACCCTTCATATTCATACATCAGAACGAGAGGAGAGAGGTGTATTACCATTATGATTATTGTTATTACAAAGCCAAGTAAAAAAGAATAAAATCCTTTTCCTTTCATCACAACAATAAACGTCAAGTTTCTGTTGGAACGAGACAAGATGTGAACATACGTTAAGTACCATCTAGAGTTAACTCACTTTCAGAGTTAGATTTGTATATTCAATTTAACAATATTTTTGTTATTAAATTCACTCAACCTTGAACAACAAATCTTGAGTTTTGCTTACTTACACCTTTCTTTAAATATGTGCAGACAAAAAATATTAATGTGAGTGTGAGTGATGTGCACATTTTTATAGAACACTTTGGAGGTACTCGAAAGATCATCCTTTGCTCAGTAATAAACATGGATATTATGATTATTACGGGATTTTATGGTTGGATAACCACATCCTTTCCATGGACTCTTTAAGCTCTATAATATTATGCCTTGGTTCATTTGGGCTGCGGCACTTACTTAAGAAAAAGGGATGAGATGAGCATATTTATTTCATTTTCAAGTCTGCATACACACCACAGGGACATTTAAGCCAAGTCAACCTGCTTTAGAAGACTTCAAGATTTTTATGATGATGCAAAAATGTAAAATGCATTTAATAACAGATGAAATATACAGCTATCATGGTTGAACGACTTCACCTCTAGCGTAAATAAGTCCCGACCAGCAACAAAAACAAAACATTAAAAGTAAAAGGGGGAAAAGAGCCAAATTACTCTTAAAGGTCGGTCGGTCCATTTTCAGTTGTCTTTGTAAATACTATACTACGCTTTTTATTCTCCATTATTACCTAAATGAAATTTTCTCATTGTGAAAGTATCTTGTAATTTAAGCACTTCAACTTCGAGCTTATATACTCTTCCAAGAAAACAAAACGTGTAGGATATGTGTTACATAAAAAACAGATTGCGTTATGATCCCATCACCGTCTTCATCCTTTTTCTTGGAGATAATAGGAAATGACATATGACAAGCCAGGCCAGGTTCGAAAGTGTGAGCCGAGCTACATGATTACCAACCTAGCTTTATGGTTTAATGAATCTTGTGTGGATTCATTTTGATAGCTTAAAAGATGTGAACCGTATTATATCGTGAGAGGGGGCCTTACAATTACTACAACGACTTTTATTGTTCTCCCGCTTCGTTTTTCATTTCTTTTAAATGCCTAATCATATAATGATTCTCATTAAAGCCTCGCCGAAACTCATTCAGGTTGGACGAACAACGCAATCACTATTATTGCCTTCTTGTAAAAATATTAATACAATGCAAATGGGGGTAAAGGGGTAAAATAATATTTTGCGAGATGAATTGTGAATTGCTCTAAAATATGTTGTACCATATGAGTTTAGTATCTCGCCATGTCATGATGACTAGGATAATCTGCATTGAATTATAATTAATAAGATATTACGCACATTCTATAACAGAAAATATGTAATTTTATGTTGATATATGCATTTATTATTGCATCATACAATGAGACGAGGAGGAATGTAAATGAAATCGAAATCTATTTGGTTGTTGCGATTCGTAATGCGTATTCGTTATTTACATAGGTATTTCCAACATTCATTCATATCATGTTTCACCTGTGTGTGTTTCTAATTTTTGAATATTGCGTGTTTAACATCATTGACATTACGTACACAGCTACTGTTTATTTGAATGGCTGTAAAAGTTACGGCTACAAATTTCAATTACCTTTATGATTATGACTGGCTTGGCTACGCACTTACCACTAAGAAAACAAAGTTTAAAATAAAAAATAAACCAAAATGCATACATGTTTTCATAGGGCAGAGGACAGGTACTTATATTTATGCATATATGTTTTGTAAAGCATGTAGTAACTAAAAAATTTCCTCATCATCTTTGTTTACATTTCAGCTGTTAACGTAATTTGTAGCGGTGGTGGTGGCTGCAGACACAACTTCTGTACTTTTTATGATGCCAGGTGACATTAAACACGAGAGGATTGAATTTTCAACGAGCACTTCTGTTTTCAAAAAGTGTGCGTGGGGTTTCGGAGATTTCACAGTTCATTGGGCAAAGAAAGGCTGTAAGGTGAAGATTGTGCCTCATATTTTTTAAATGAATGGGATCTCCTTTGAGTACTTTTTTATTTTTAATATGACAAGAATGAGTCTCGAGTTGGCACCTTAACTTAACACTTTCAGTTTTCTGGTACTCATCCGTGAAAATGCTAAATTATTCCTGTTATTAGTTAAGAGGATGCACCACTGCATCCTAACAGACAGACGACAGACCCACTGGCATGACTTGACGTGTGGCACCATCACAGGTTACCCCAAACCTTTGGGAGTCTGCATTTCCAGATCTATTTAATTTAGGAAGCTTCGATTTAATTTAGTTTCAGTTTGTATACGTATATTTCAAATTCAAATTAAAGCAGAGCCTAGTCTGGAAAAATAAAGGGAAATCTTAGTTTAATGTATGGAACTTAGGAAGTAATTTGCCTATACTTTGCCACTGTGAATACTGTGATATTAATTTATGTTTAACTTTCACGTCAAACTTTACTATTTTTAAATTCATTTACCTAGTTTACGTATTAGATTTTAAAAAAATAAATCAGCGTAGAAGTATTGTCCAACATGTTTAACATTACGTTTTAAACGCGTACACAAAGTAACTTATGACTTAGGTATACACATATACGTACTACTATGAACAAGCTCACGAATGCCGAAAGCAAAGTCAGTGATCTCATTCATTTCATGACTTTTCAATTTGCTTTAAGACATGCCGCTCCATACATTACCAAAATACGTCTAACTAAAAACCAGAGACAGCGAGCATCACAAACGACACGTTCCTTCATACTTAACGGCGTGCCTCTCTCTTATTTAAGCGTTTTTGATGTGCGCATGGCTCGTTAACGCTCGTTTTATTTAACATCACCGTTTGTTGAAATAAAGTCAATACTTTTTGACAGCTGATCTCGTTTGCAGACACCTGTCTTCACCGAAAGATTATGAAATTTAAAGGGGGAATACCTACAGATACTCATACTCACACATAATATTACGTACCTATTTGGTGATCCTGATCAGCACCTTGGGAAAAATCGTAAGCGCTTCAAGGGGCGATTTGATAACGCGTTTGAATAACAAATTTACTATATCAAAATATTGATTTATGGTGGTCATGCACAGTCCTAAATTGATGCTCATGCTTTCGCTGAAAATATGGCAAGTTGCTGACTTACTGTTATGTTTTGCTTACAGTTGTCAATTATATCATTCCTTTTTTATCCAAGGTGAATTTTTTCTCGTCTCTTTTCTTCATACACAGTTCGTTCCAGTTACATAATATGTTATTGATTCATACTCAGGTGCTCATACAAACAACCTAAATGAACGAAATGTTATGTATAGCGGTACCTTTTTCTAAACATTCCGTTTAAAGAGCTAGTCCGTCGGTGCATAGCTTGGGCCCAAGTTATCTTGAACAAAAAAACTGAGTAAAAAACTACTTACAATTGGTAATTGAAGACTCATCTCATACTCATCTTACCATTTATGGTTATCTTACTGACAAATGCACTCCGCATTGATCGATTGCCTAATGCATTCATTCCGCTACCTTTCTTTGGTAGCCAGACATGGCAATGCAATGCAATGGCAGCTACAAATGAATAGATAGGTACAAAATCACATTGTAGTCTTTGCCAAAGCTTATCAGTAGTGTCGTTTCAAATTCAAATACAGTTGACTTATTCGCAATCACTCCTAACTAAAGTTGATGTCTAAACTCACCAGAGAAAAATGGACGAGGTGGTGATGACTAAAACGCAATTTTGCATTAACGATAAGCTTGAAAAACCGCTTGGTGATTAGCCTGTCAATTCAAGTTTGCAAATATATCTTCATTTAAGTTTTTAGCGGTTGACAGTTCCATTAGTTAAAAGTTAGTTTTAGAAGGTTTCAAATATATCATAGCCTTTGCCAAAAAATGATAAGCTACTGTTTAACATGATAAGACTGCAATAATATTATTGCATAAAAATGCATGCAACTCCAAATCGAGTAACGTTGCATAAAATGTTGAACAATTCTATTATTCGTCAGTTGCATCTGCATTTATCATGCAAGTCCCTGCACACTGCACCCATTGAAAGAAAAAGTGAGTCCAATTTACAATGCAACTTTTCATCATATGGAGGCATGGAATTAGCAGGCAGTGTCCATATTTTATGGACTTCTTTCCCATTGAGGATGAGCAAACGCATTCCAAGAAGGCAGGATATTGATATAACCTAACTATTACAGCTGAGTAAGTTTGAATGGGATATATAGTGCATTCTTTAGCACTTTCCTTGCTCCTATATATTATGGCTTCTGCGTCAGAGGTCTTATGTAAGTCATATTAATGCACTCACTCAATACGGTGATGTCCATGTAGGGTGCGAGGCATAAAATGGAAGTGGAATCTGTTTAAGGAAATGCAATAAAAAAGTGGAAGAACCTTGCTGTTTATTGTTTTTCAGGGTATAAGCTCAAGAGATCGGTGTAGAATCATCCACCTAGACAATTCATTTCCATCTGACTGACTTCCCATGGCATTAGCCAATATACACCCTGAAAGACAGATAAGATAAAATGATATTGCTGTTTTTGCACTAATCTGTGAGCTTAGCGAGTGACACACATATTTATTATATTTTATGCAATAAATTTATGCATTCTTTTCCTTTGAATTGGAATGCCCCAAGGACGAGTACACAATCCTTCATGTCTTTTAACTGTAACCAATAATGTCCCCTATTCTTTAAGTTAATTGCAATGCAGTCTGCATTTTTTATTATGACTATGATAAATAGGCCAGTGAGATGATTGCTCGCAAAAAATGTAATTACCTACATGAGCTTGTACATCCATAAAAGATTTGATAGTCGTATAATGATGCATAAAGTAAATGACGACATAAAGTCCATTACCTTAGCATATAATTGATAATAATATTATTATTATGAGCTCATTTTCTCCCAAATAAAAAAAACCTTTTCATCAAAACTATCCAATATGGCTGTTCATACACGTCAATAATGATGGCGAACATTCAATTCTTCAAGTGAATGACCAGAACCACACGTTAAAAGAAAAAAATATGGCAGTAAATATCGCTACAAGTCATTCAATTCATTCATGTAACTTTCCACGATATTATGATGAGATAGATAGGTATGGTGAATTCTCCCTGCAACACAAACCAAAACAAAAGCAAGATGGCTGCAAATGATTTTTGGTGGTTGCAAAGGATTAGTGTGGCGAAGCGTGTAATTATCTTGACTTGTGGTTGTGATGTGTTGTTGTAGCCCTGTCTATAATAGACCATTATTATAGTCTTCATTAGTTCATCACAACAGGATTTCCTAATCACCTTTGGCAAGAATTGAAAACCACGTAGCACGACAACACCAACAAAAATGCTAATAGATAGTCACACTCTTTCGCGCTATTCAGTTGAGGCGAGAATAATATAGTCCTTTTTTCATTTATCTATCCTCATCTTCTTTTTGTCTTTTTCCATCTATGTTATCATATCACCATCATATCAAGTTTTTACAACGTAGTAATATTGTAATGCTTGTGGTTATTGGTTCTATTCAGGATGATATGAAAGGTATACGTATGTATTAGCATTGGGCTTGTATTTTTGTATCATCATTTCACTTTGCATTCACACACACAACAAACTGCTAAAGGAGGGTGGAAAAGATTCAGTTTTCACACCTTAATAATTCCAATTTGACATAGAAAAACGAGTAATTTGCATTTTCTTAAGAGAACAAGAGAAGAGCTGGTGGTGGTGATGTGCTCCACGTGTCGCACCTTCAGGTTATATATGTTTATTATGGTAAAAGCTGCTTTGAATGTTTGTATCCGTGTGTGAGAACTATGGGTTCGAAAAAACGTTATGGCTCTCTCTGTGTTGCTGTTGTTAAAGCCTCAATTTTATGTATACAACTTGGGTTTGGCAGATTACAAGGGGATTCTTATTTTCATTACGAAAAGTAAAGAAAAAATAGATCTTAGTCAGCATCATCATCATTGTTCCCAGCAAAAAATACAATATGCATACTTGATACTTCATTGACTCCTTCCTATACCTACCACGTCATGTTGTGTGTAATTGTACACACAATTCTTGGTCCACCTTAGGAGACAATTTTTTTTACCTCGCCTCTCAACATTTTTGAAAATAAAAAGATGAAAGAATGAATTAAGAATGAATGTGCCCTCTTGTGTGTTTATCAAAGTACGTAGGACACAGCACAAAGTACACAAAAGCAGAGAAAATCTGAAGTTATGGTGTTTGAGTGGCCTTTAAGCATCATCCACGTCTTGAATATCTTCTCAAATTGTCACTTCAATAAAAGGACATGCTCTTCTTTGCTCGTCATCACTATCGGGATTAAAAGTTAAGGGAAGATGGGAATGATGTTTGATCTGATGTCGCCTGAATCTCCTTTATTTAGTTGGCATTACTTGCTTCTGGGTATTTGTTATGAAGACCTCAAAAAATCTCGCGGAGGAATTATAATGTGGAGGAGTTGTAGACAATTATTTTTGCTTGCTATTCAATTCAACCTCTGCTTACTTACGCTAATAAATTATAGTTCACAAAAAGCCTACTGATTTATGTAGGTAATAAAATTCGCTAGCTGTCCGATTCACCTGGAGTTAATTCAAGGTAAGCAAACTACGACTTTTTAATTGAAAGAGCTCAGCCAAATGTGCGCGCGTGTGTGGAGAAACTATGTAATACATTGTTAAAATGTACAACACTCAGAAACGCATTAAAACTTCCAAATTCGTTAATAATCTAAAGTCGGTCACTTGGACATGGGCAGTGGAGTCATTTTGAGTTGACGCATTTTGTCCTGCTCCTTATTGTCATTTTGATTCATTTTATTGCACCACAAGTTACATAAAATGAGGGGGCAAAAATTATTATTATGATTATTGCTATTGCATACTTAAGCTAATGCTCGAATCTCTTGTTGTCGACCACACACTCCAGACTTGATGACCTACAAAGCAGCGCCAACAACAATAACAGACCTGCTAACAATATCCAACTGTCAAACCGTCAATCATTGCCGTTGACTGACTTTGAGTGAGCTGAGACCAAACCAAGAGAAACTCTGTAATAAAATAATAAAGCAATTTCATTCCACACCACCACAACCACGCTATTCCTTTTAATCATAAGAAGTCATAGTCATTCATCGAAAAAAGAAGCCGTAGTAATGACATTATCTTGTATAGTTAGTCTTTTTACAAGTTAAGAAAATAAATAGACGCGCAACATCTCATTACTGTCGTTGAAACTAACGAACTATCATGTTTCACTTGTTTTCCATTTCCAAATGTAGAAAGTAGGATACGCTAATTAATTAAATTGATATCACTTTATGTCACTTTTTTCTCCCCACATTTTAATTTGTAACATTGCTACTTTTAATTGTGATTTGCAGTTTTTCATGCGTCAAGTTTTAAGATAACCATAACTGAGACTGAAAAAAAGTGTTTTTATTGACCAACGTATATGGTAAATTGCCACAGAGAGAGAGATTATGAGAGCGAGAAGGATTATTCCTTTTTCATTTTGCAGTCACATTCCACTTCATTGAAAAAAGAAGACCATATCATCATAGCTGTCTCTTTGTGAGCAGGTAAAATGATACACTTTGATGTTTGTATCAGTGACACTGATAATATTTGCCTGTTTTTGGAGAATATTATATATCATCTTGTGTGTGCAGAGAGTGGAAGAAAAAAGTGACATCTTCGAAAATAAAACAATGCATCATGATGGTACACGTACGTGCATGCGTCTATGAAAAAAACTGGTCCTCCTTTACGCGAAATAAAATGCATTTTGACCACTTGGCTCGGTAATGACTGCGTGGGTGGATGGAAGCAGTTTGTACGCTAGGTAAATATAATATATAGCTATCAGTTAAAAACACGTAGAGAGATCGTATGTATTTCAGGCCTAATATCAGTCTGGAAAGTTGATAGGAGTTTTTTAAAGCTGACATTTCGTTCGAGTAGTTTATTACAGATGATGGTAGTGTGTAGTGGAGAAAACAAGTTTGTTTGGATTTGAATAGAATAAAAATTCACTTTATTATTTGAAATTTTAGGAGAATACTATAATGTGGTTTACATATCCTCATTTCTTTTTGTACAAGTCAAAAGTCAACCATTTTGATATCAACTTTGCCTCTTCAACAATCATAATTCATCGCTGACATTTTGAAATCCAATACGGTAACCCATTCAAAAGGACTAAAGTTTCGTAATAAAAAGGGACCGAAAATATTTTACACAACAATTTGTTTTGTGCTCATTGTATCCGCGTGGACAATATGGGACACATCATTAAATTATGTGGGTTTATTCAATTCCACAGTTTTTATCAAGCTTTGCCGCAGTATCAACAAAAACGTTGGGCTGGAAAATTTCTTTCTTCGTTTTTACCGTGTTGATTTGTGTGTGGTAAAAATACCGAAGGTAATTTAGAGATTCGTCTCGGGTGAGATAATGATGCGGCACAAAACTGCCTATTATGTGGAAATTGAGCGATTATTACCATCACTTCTTTGGGAATATGATCTATATACAGTCGCCGACGATTAAGGAGCGTACTGTCTGTATCTGTAATGTATTTTGAACACAATGAAATATGCTGATGAGATGACTACGTTGCATTTTCACTGCACCCTTAATTATAAAACATGCTTTGGTCATTTTTGGGGAAAAAAGATTAGCTTAAAGTTGTGTGATGATGATGTGGATAAATTAAAGGTGATAAACGGGTGTGGACTCTTGGTTCGTCTGGGAAAATATTATGCAAGTGAATACATAAAAATCCAGCGTTTATATTCTATAATCATCATCACAACACAAATATACTATAATGCTCGTGAGAATTCAAGCCAAAAATCGAAATCCAAAATGTTGAATCCGCCTATGCCTAATCTCCACAGGCTGCGTAATATCTCTATCGACTGTTTCTACTCACATCAAAGCAAACAATGCGAACGTTCATGCGAACATTGCTAACGCGTGACTGCCTATGAGTATCAGATTTCCTTTTTGAAACATACTTTGAATATTAATTTAGCACTATACACATAATACAGTTAAGCACCTCAAACTTTATGTGCAATCATTAATAACCTTAATCGAACACTTCACAATTATTAGTTTCATAACTTTGCTGATAAATTTAGTTCTTTGGAAAGTGTCATGGGTTTTCATGATCGTTGCCACTACCCCTGCTATGAGAATAAAAAATTCAACCTTTTGACCTTTCCGAGGATGTGATCATAATTCCAAATCGACTTTTTGTCTCGAAATCCAGCATGTTATGAATGAACTGCCATGATCTGATGTGTAAGTACCTGTGCGCATTTAAGTGTGTGTTTTACATAACAAACAAAATGACAAAGACGATTTGGAAGCAACCTTTGATGGTATCAACTTGCTTATAAATGCAAAAGTCATCTGATTCTTAATCCCCATTTCTAAATGAATATGCGAGCATAATATAAAAGCAAATAGCGGACTTCCTAATACTTTAGATTAGCTGTTTCGAAACTTACCTGTGACATTAGCTCATTGATATTCCATAAGCTGTCCGATGATGGACGTTTGGCACATTATATCTCTGCAGAAGTCAATTTCCATGCCTCACGCAGCCAGACACACTGGCAAAAAAAATGGTTGAGTAGGTACACACTAATTTTAACATGATGTGATGATGACGAAGAGCTATAAAGGTTTGAGTTGTTAAAATATGCCAATTTGAAAGGAGTAAGGTTTAACAAGTACGAAATTATAAGTCATTGTGCACAGCCACGACTTCTGCAAATTTGCATTATCATAATCAAATCATACGTATCATCTTCATGGTGGAAGGAATAAGGATGGCGACGAAAGCTCTTTGAAATCAACGTGAGCATGCATGACAATGGGGAAAATGTTCATTCATCTTGCTTCAAAATATTTTTGTGCAGTGTGCCGTGTCGTCTCCGTCGCTATTATTATTGCCCGATTGACCCAAAGAGCCAAAGGTAATTTATGAAAGTAAAAGTTAAGCGAAAATAGGAATGCCAAACATTCGTTTAGCACTAATAACTGGGGGAAATTAATACGAACCTACATTTATGTATATAATCATATCATTTGGAGTAGGCTTCAATTGTGTACATACAGTCATTGAATTTATAGAATAAACTGTGCTTTGCAAACATAGATATGTTTAAGAATGGTGGGGTATCAACGTATCGTAAGTTGTATGTATTCTTAACTACTATTAACCAGCAGCAATGAGAAACGCGAAGATTTGCACCTCAAACGGATATATGAGTTAAATATTTAAATCATTCCTTTTACCTGTGCCGCACTGTTTACCTTATGCGTTAAGAGGTAATGCTGCCTAGTCCAGCGATGACTGTAATTTGGCTTGATTTGTAAAAAATATTGATTTTGGTAATTGCAATTTATTTACTTGGTAAAGCGACCTGAATTATTTGAAAATATTTTACAACGCGCTGTTTTTATTGTTGGCGTTGCGTTGTAATGTAAAACGAGAATTAACTGCCCGTTCACTGTCATTCAAACAAAATTATATATAATTTATAAAATGAATGAATGGGCGCTCACAAGCAGATTTTAATATAATTAAATCATAGCATTTTCAATAAGCACACGAATTATAATATTATTGAGATAACTACATGCAATCGAAAGGAAAATTTCTCTCCCCACTATATCTCTCTTAACTTTGGCAATTACGATTTGCAAACGGCATTCAATGACAATGAAATGGCTTGCAGTTTTTCTTGGAGATTTAAACTATGCAGATGCCAAACCATTTGATTTGATACGGGTTGTGTTTGTATGTGATCAATTGGAGGTTTACGACTTTTAATTCCTGTTCAATTCTTAATTCACAAAAAATGACAATGGGAAAGCTTAACATGACATTGCGTTACACTAACAAAAACAACTTTCTTACCTTCATTATCATAATGCATTAATGGTTTTGTATAGGCATTATATATTTTTGTGCGCTGACAATCGATGGCCCGATTGCAAATACGTATTACCTGATTGTTAAATGGGTTTGGTTGGGGTTAACTAGACAGCTATGAAGACGGCATGAATAATTGGCTCCTGAATGCTTTATCGCATTGTTCAGGATTAACTGTATGATTTGAAAATTGGTCGTCGTGAGCAAAGGAGATTGTGGCGGTTACGTGAAAGCCTATTTGATATTTGTCATTCATGATGATAGTGATGTGATATGGTAGGCATAATATTATAGTATTCGTACAATAATGCATGTGTGTCATGTACACTAAAAGTAATCCTTCATATCAATTTCATGCGTAAGCTTTATTTCGTGATTGTCCCATTTACTAAAAATCCGCTCTTCAATATCAACGAGTGGATTTCAATCGGCAATAATCATAAAAATCAACTTACTTACTTCCTTCTTTCCTCCAGTCCAGCCTTATGCTCATTCCAAAGAGAGCTTGTGTGTAAAATCTGATTCTTTGGGTAAGTAATCTCAAGGATGCTTCTTCATCTCACAATCAGTTTTGACTATGGGCGATAACTGGTTAGCATATGATTGACTTACTGCAATTATGTGCATTGTAATTGGACTGTGTATATGGGATTCCCATTGTTAGCATGTGCATCACATCAACTGTGTTGTGTTTGGGAATGGAATGAGTATGTCTGTTTGGTTTTTTCAGATTGTTTTCTTATGATGGAGCACCTTTGCTTGGCATCATCATCAGCAGTGACGAAGAGGGTAAAAGTGTCTGAGTGAGTGACTGCTGCGTACTGCAGGTGAGCTTAATAAAGATACCCGTTGGCTGTTTGGATTGGAATTGGCAGGTAACAGTGTTAAATTAACTGCAAGCCAAAGTCAAAAGCCGTGGTGTGTTTGTTGCATGTCTGATAAGAACATTGAAATAATATGCATATGAGTACATTGTTGTAAGCATATACTGCATTAAACCCATCAAATAAATTTATATAGGAATGATTGTTCACTTGAGTTTGATGTGATAAGCAGTCATCGTGAGCAAACGAGATATCGATTGCTGTGTAATGTAATGCATGTCAAGAATGGTCAAGTTTTTTTTGTTCTCTCTCTCCCTTTCGTTTCCAAACCAATTGTTTCGATAAAGATTTTGTTTTTACTTTTACTTGATTGTGACTCACCTCACGCTAGGCTAGCAATAATGCAATGGCACTACTGTACTACTGCATTTCATACAAGCAAGCAAAAAAGAACGGTTTGAGAGAGATGTCCAAACATCAATGTTTTGGTTCATTACCATGAACGCATATCATCATCGCCAAGTTATCATTTCTCTCTCCCCAAACAAACCTGCTATGCCGTTCTTATTCAAATGCGTATACATTGCCAGTCATCCACATCCAGATATTGAGTCATCGTCTTTATAAAAATGTGGTTTTGTATTGACTTGTCAAACGTCAAAAAATCATTTGAGTAATTGTAACCATTCTACTACTGCCATGCATTTGCGAGTACATATACTTTCATCACAATAATAACATGTACCTAGACATATTTTGTAAACAGTTAGAATAAGCTTGTTAGTTCTCATGGTCGGTCGTTCACATTGTGTTCACGTAAATAATTAAAATATTTTTAAGTGTCTCCGTATAACACGATTATTTAGAACGCATTTTTGCTACTTATAAATCAAACTTACCTTTTTTGTAAAATTTGCATTACTTTGCGTCAATCTATATATTTTCCAATTTCCAATTTAATGATATTACTGACCAGGTTTATGCCTGTAAGAAATACGAGTATGTTACCGGAATTTACTTTACGAAATTAGCCTTATGAATGCTAGTCAAATTGCGGAAAGCAGCCAGCTCCCTGTTTGTTTGAAGGAGCAGCATCCAATTAGCTGTTGAAAGGTTTAAGTTACCTGCCCCCAAAGCGAGTCCACCAAGGAAGACCTCCACCGCTTTAACAACTTAATAATCATGTTGTAATCATTATTGAAGCGCAAAACGGATAATAATCTTTTGTTTTTTAAATGCAGAACAACATCTTCATGTTCGAGGGTGAAATAAGATTTCCCAACTGTCGTTTCTAGGTATTTACATATTACATGCATACATGTGGGCCAAACCACAACTCACTCAAATGTTGATGCTGTTTGATTCAATCCAAACACACATATTATGAAGTTAATATATAGATTGTTTCGTTGATGAAAGCATGTAACGTTTCGTTATAGAGATTTTATTTTACAAGGTTTCTCAACACCACCAGACGACAAGGTACATTAGCATTCAGGTCTTGAAGCTGAGGATATTCACAAGTTTAAAAGTTTTGACAGATATCTTGCTAGATTGTTTCAATCGTTTTACTATAACAATCGCATCTTGTAGTTTGGTTCTTGCAGTTAACTTATGTATGCACTAACTATCTGAAAAAAATAAGTTGACGATGACGACGAGAGTCAATATCATTTTGATCTCGAGAGAGATGATTATAGCCGCAATAACTAACCCCAAACTACACATGTATTATAATTGCATTTAACAAAGTAGAGGGGAAAGGTGCATATTTCAGGATGAAAAGTGCATACATATAATAATATATTTGTTTAAAATATGCGTGCAAATAAAAATCAGATTCCACTAATGTCATGATATGCTGATGGCTGCATCAAATGAATGCAATGCATTATTGCTTAGAAAGATGGGCTAGAGTGATAAGGGGTGTCACGTACGAGAACAAATATTTTTTATTGAACGAAACGAACTGATATTTTTTTTCTTACAGTGTATCGTATTGTATTGTATCTTAATAATAATATGTGTACTATTTACATTCATTCATATTTACCTTTGCACTGATGCACAGTTGAGAGCGAGAGAGTTTGTGCTCTACTCACTCATATTTTTTTTTTACATATTTTGTTTGTATAATCCGTTTGTATATAGGTAGGTTTGAATTGCAGCGTATTTGAGTGGATTTTCGGCTTGGTCATCAAGTGAAACTTATCTTCACCACCGCAAGTTTATTACAATACAATAATAGGATATTTAAGGAGAGTAGCTATTGTACAAAAGTATTTAGCAAAAGATTCTTAGCCGAGTAAAAGGTTGTACATGAAGGAGACTTTTTTTCGTTCAAAGAAACAACTTAATTACTAGTTGCGAACTGGTGGCCACCGGGCTGAGAGGTTCTTTGAAGCATTGTAAACGTGTAAAGGGTTGATTTGATACATACATTAATCTCCCTCTTATATATAATAATTATCCTTAAACAAAAGTAAACTAAAATCTTAGCTAAAAAATGATACAATATAATGACATTAAAGTAACTGGCACACGAGAATTCAACAGCCCTTGTACAAGACTAAATGTTGTGGAGAGCAAACCCCCAACAACTTCTGACTTGTTTGTGGGTAAAGCCTTAATTGTAAACAAAGTTTACTGATCCTACTTAATTAATTAAAGCAACATTTAAAGCTATATTAACACAAATACCTTACCATTCTTTCATGGAAAGTAAGAATGTATTAAATAAAAAACATAACTTGAACAGTTTTCTTTATGATATACGCGTAGAACTATTGATATCGACATTGGATAAGTTATATGCCTTTACTTTTTACCCAAACTTAAAATTAATTCTAATGATCTGTAGGTTGATTTTGTGGGCCAACTGTCATTAATTCGCTTACTGTAGTTGGAAGATTTCATCACAATTGAGTTACATTACATATAATCTAAACGTCTACGTTTAAGTTGAGGTGTTTAATTACGAAAGAAAATAGTAAATCCATCCCATTACCGAAATCACATTAATTAAAACCCCATTGGACTACATGAAATTTAAAACTTAGAGTAAACACTCCGCTGCTACCATTAAAGAAAAATTATTTCAATTACATTGTTATATGAGATGCAGAATGCAGACCGCACCAAGAGCAAATAGTACATAATTAAATATAATTTCCCTTGTTACCCTAATCGTGCTCTGCTCGTGCGTGCCTTTTTCTTCCAACAAAACACACAATGAACAAAACGTTTTACAAATTACCCAAAAGAACCAGTACCACAAAATAAATGGACGCACATGTCCAAGGAACACGTACCAAGAAAGATGTGTTTTCTCCTCTCCATAAAATATACCCTTTTCCCTTCAAAATGATACCTGTATATTTTTTACACAGAAAAGAAAAGCTAAATTATTATGCGACGGGAGTGGAGGGCAGATGTAAACTCGCACTTTTCCTGTTGACTGTTTTATTGTATGTCTTCTTGAACCTGATGGGCAACTAGTGTTTATAAAAGATAACTGGCATGGCATGGACAACATGTTCCTAAATCATTGTGAAAAAAAACACTAAACTGCGTGCATGCCTCAAACCTGTTGTTAACCAAACCACCAACCACTGCGATTTTTACTTTGTTACGAGAACACCTAATAATATTGTTGTGAATGTAGGCATGTATATATTTTATACCCCATACAATCATAATCATCTCTTTGGCTTCCTCAAGTAATCATTAGAAAACATTTTCACTCAATTTTCCGCTTTTATTACTTCACTTCACTCTTCTTTCTGGCTACTGGCTAACCTGGCTACTTGAATTGTTTTGTGGTTTGTGGTAGCTACTGTTAAGGACCGCCTTCTTTTCGTGTTGTAAAATGTTGCTAGAAATCTTAATGAATTGGTTGGGCTATTTCTTAGTCTTTCATCTGCAATTTGAAACCTATCATTAGCATCATCAATAAACGAAGGAAGGTGATTATTTTGCGAGGTATGAACCAGTTTTCCTACTAAGGATGATGGTACAAAACCAAAATCATAATCTTACTAAAGCTTGAGGATAAATACCTAGTTAATTAAAAAGAGATTTAATATGTTACTGCTGCAAATTACGTTGTGTGATCAAGACTGTATAAATATTTCTACATTGAACTTATAAATTTAAGTTTTAAACAGGTCAGTTGTTGATAAATCGTGACAGTGTAAACTATGGCATATTTTAATGTTTACTCGAAAACTTTGTTAGATAGTCAATGATCATAACCTCTCTTCAGCAAAATTCTACATTAAACCATGACGGCATGTCAACTCACATAATGATACAGCGGAAAGACATTTTATATATGATCTTACATGCTTACCCTTATGAGTATATCAAGGTAATCTTTTCTTTTAATATTGACTTGAGACGTCTTCTAAGTAGCAAATGCCTTAACCTAAAAGCCTAGTCTCGATCTTCAGAACGGACGGCTGAAGTACAAATAAACCCTCCAGGCAACTCGCTTTTGTTTGAGTTTAGTATTATTATGCAACTTAGTTTACGATCACGGTAAAGTAACAAAACGACACTAGATGTGACATGATGATGTGAGAACAAGATAACACCAACGGCTTGTGTAATAAGATGCTCGTGATAATATATCTTTGCTGAGCATACTTTTGCAAAAAGTCGTAATCTCTACAAGTTTATGACGTGGTGGTGACCGACCACAGAGGAAGTGTAATAATGAAGTGAGTCGGCTGCTCCTCTGAACAAAATATTCCAACTTTGGTTTTGTCTTTGTCAAACATAAAGCTCAGCGAGTTTTAAAATATAAGTGCAAACAAGAAAATAAGAGTATTTAAAGACAGGTTTGACCTAGTCATAAAAATGGAATGTCTCAAGAAACAAATTCTTATCTGAGGACAAGAGCTCGGTTGGAATTTTTTGGACACATAAAGTATGGATTTTTTCTACAAGTATAAATAATGACGACAGAACAGCTAACATGCAAAAATGTCGTGGGAATGTCAACTTAACCTTGAGTTCTTATCGGAAGAGAATAATAAAATAAAAGCATGCAATATACGACACTTCCGTTTACACTCACAATCAGTTTTCTTATGATGACACATTTTTTGTTGCAAAAATATTTCATCCTTGTTTGATTTTCTCATGAATTTTGCAAATTACCCAAAAATATATTACTACTACCCATGTACCATTGGCAAGTATATATAATTAAAGCTTTAAAAAATTACATACAAACTAGAAATCTATTTATATAGCACTCAAATCCGCAGTAAATCCCAGGTTTTCAGAATCTGTACCAAGGAGAAGGTCTAAATCTGTTGCGCCCACCCCGATAATATCCTCAAACATAGGCTCGTCCAAGACAGAGCCCTCATCAGACAATAAGTCATTTGTATACTCGCTCAAATCACTTTCTGTCAACGAGCTCAGTGAGCCAGTGCGGTTCCCATTGTTATTACAACTGATAATATTATTCATACTCACGTTCACCCCATTAGTAAGCTGGATACAGTCGGTAAGAAATGAGGACATGGATTTCCTGAGCAAAGCTGATGAAAGTGTGGTTGCAATCGGTGGCAATTTCGTTTTGTTATGAGTGGACGCTGCGACTGGGTTATGACTGCTGTTGACTATGGTTGCTTGTGGTGAACACAAAAGAGGATTCTGAGATAATGATGAGGAAGATATTGACGGTAGCGTTGTGATATGAATTTGTTGTTGCGAAAGAGGTTTCAACTGCTGTAGTTGGTGGTGCTGAAGTTGGTGTTGAGGCTGTATCAAAATAGCTGACGGAGTCATTGCCGGTGGGGTCATATAGGTTACCGACGAGCTTGTTACTACAGGAGGACGAAGAGGTGGAGGAAATGTATGAAGTTGATGATGATGATGCTGCTGTTGCTGAAGTGACGGAGCTGGCACTTGCTGCTGATGTGGTTGATTTTGATTCAGCTGATGATGATGGTGATGATGAACAGTTGGGGGAAGTTGACGCGAGTATTGAGCCTGAGCATGAGGATGTGACGGGATGGTCACTATCGTGGTAATTGACTGATGAGGAGCCACAATCCCTAATGAACCAGGTGAGCTTGTCAATGACGACAATGAGACATTGTTGAGATTTAAGTTATTGAGATTCGCAGCATTAGCGGAGATGGCTGCAGCAGCTGCAGGTGACACAACGGAACGCATTACCGTCTGAATACAATCCGGGCCCACCGGTGAGCAGGATGACATTGGAGACATGGCGTAGGAGGACGCAGGTGAGAATTCTGAACCGGAACCTGAACAATTGCTTGCCACGCTGCTCGCACTGCTTCCACAAGAGGAAATGGATGATGCTGAAGAAGGCATTGAGTTTCCAATGGAATCAGTGTCCGATTCAATGTCAAGACAGCTATTGCTTCCACCAAGCCCTGCAGCGGAAAGTAGGGAAGAGGTTGTTGACGAGGAGGATGATGATTCAGATGATGAAGGTTGTTTCAGCAGAGTCTTCAAAGTTTGGATGTAATTCATTGCCAGTCTCAAAGTCGTGATTTTTGTCAATTTTTCACAAGTTTTCCCCTGAGCATTTGTAGGGAGAACTGGATACTGGGGAACCGTACTCTGGAGCAACTCGTAGGCAGTATTAATTTCACGCATTCTACTCCTCTCTCTTGCATTTGCAGTTTTTCTCCGGTATTTACTCAAAGGTGGAGGCTTGTGTTTGGGCTTGGGCTCCTTCTTCAACTCGCCCTTTTGTCGTTTCTCTGTCTCAATCCGGTTTTGAATTGAGCGTGGACGAAGGGAGTATTTTTCATAGTCTTTTGACTTTTTCGACTCCTTGCTTCCAGAAGGATTGTTATTATTCTTGTCGGGTGGGTGACGAGAACTTTTCTTTGAGGATGACTTTGGGGTACCCTGGGACACGTTTCGAGACTTTGGCTTCGGCATATTTTCTTCTTCTCACGAAGCACCTTTGGTTTACCAATAAAATACTTTGTTTCACACGGCACAACACACTTCAACAGGTGTTAGCTTTTAACTCTGGTACACACCACCAAAGAATTTGTTTTTTATTTGTATTATTAGCCACACACAAAGTTAGCGCAGCTGTGGTGCTGCATTCAACGCTTTCTTTTCCTCTCAAGTTGTAAAATAAATGGCAAAAGTGTGTCCAATCCACAATTTCAAGGCATTAAATCCTTTTCAGCTTAGTGTCAAACTCGAGAGAAACGGTAATAATGTTAATGATATTGTTGTGGTTTAATAATAGAGAACTGGAGATGAGGGGAAAGATGAAATATTGTGGTCAAACTCTTCATACCACCACGCTTTTTGCTAGAAACCTTTGCTTGCTTGTCGGAATCTCTATATAGTACCTTCTTGTTCATGACTCAATGTGTGGCTAGGGCTTGACCTTTCGACATTTTTTACTCCGTCCGGCCTGTGCTTCTTTTACTTATCCATTCATGGATAAAGTATTTCATCATAGTGGTGTGTACATTACAGTCAGATTCATACGTATAATTTCCTTTGTTACAAAAAAAACTTCCAACCACGTTTCACAGTCTGCAGCAGCGGTTGGTGGAGGTGGATAGGGATAACGCTGCGGTGTGGTGAATTACTGTCTGACAGATGAAAACCAAGACGATGATTGTTCACATTTATCTAGCTAAGCTTAAAAATTCTTTGGAGTTTTTCTTAGTCTGTCTGCACACTATGTTGTTTTCACTATAATCATATGGAGTAGTGGACGTTTATTTATTTGGGGGTTTTATTATGACTTAAACTGTTCGAGTCTCTCTTCACGTCTTTTTCTATGTGAGTGAATGGCTATATAAAGATTGTCACAAGCAGACTTCTGAGGAGATATGAATCTCTTCGTTCATGATGCACATTACAATAATAACAACAAAACGTGGCTTACTTAACTATCCACATTCACCAGCTTCAATCAAAGTCAACTTCGCCAATGGTTCAAATTGACTTTATTCAAAAGTCTCAACACATCGTCAGTCAGGAAGAGGAAACCTGTATTTTTTATGGCGATGGAATAGCAATGCATAAAAATTTGCTATTCACAATATATGTGCATACTAAGATGATGTTTGAAGGGGGATCAATCCAAGAAGAATTGTCCTTTGACGACACACACGTACAAAATGCGTGCGATATCTGTTATCGATCAGTTATTTTTCGCAATTACTATTATTGATACACTGTTCACATACATTCCAAATGGCAATGTTTGGTTTGGCACATTAAACCGTCAAGCGGGCTTTGAACTTTCACCTTAGTCTCTTTACGATCCTGAGAAAAGGCTTTCGCAATGTTTCACATGTGTTGTTTATAAAACGTGTATTGTTTTTAGAAAATTTTGCAACACTTTGTCGTGCAGTTCTTTCCCCTTAACCCTTTTGCTTAGCGGATTGACATCAACATTATAATATTGACATTTGGTTTGACATGAAATGAGATGACATCTTGTGTGCCTCTCGCTTTGTCCTGCTGTTTATTCTTGAAATTCTTTCCCAAAACCTCACGACCAAGAAGACCACACCAGATTCAAAAGATTTATTGATACATATTATAAACTCAGGCAAATGAGCGATATAATAAGATCAATATTGTCGTTGTGGAATGTTCAATACACTGTGGTATAAAGTTAATATAAGTTTTCAAAAAGCGTTAGCATATGTGGATACAGTTCGTTACTTCATTCTTCTTCGTGGGATCTTGATATGCTGTTGTTTGACATGCAATACCACAATGCTGGGCTGGGAAAGTATTCAGATCACTTTGAAGGAGAGCAATGTCTCTGATGTTGACAGAATAAGTGAGCCTTTCATGTAAACTATTTGACGTATCCAATACAAACAGAAAGATGTATTGATGTTACGTTGTAGAATCTATATATTCAGGGTTTCATCTCAAGGAACGCTTTAGCTGATATGTGTGGCATGGGTTCTTTCATGTCACTTTCTGATCAATGAAAAATCACGGATAAGTTTCATTTGTGAATATTCCCCTTTGAATTGATAAATTAATATACTGAAATATGCTGAGTTCGTGTTCGTAAAACCTACGAAGTAACAAAATTAAAACATTTTATATTTTTCTAATTTCAGCGTTGAACTTCATTACAACGAATTATAAATGTATTTTCAATGTTTTGTAGAGAAAGCTGACTGTTGCTTTTGTTTAATCGGTAAATTTTAAAGAAAACCGTAATTTTTGCAAGGAGCTTTAAAATCTCAACGTTTTCACTCATGACATTAATAAATCTTTGGGCTTCTTTCGGACGTAAACTTATTCTCCAGAAAGCGTCGAGGGAGAAAGAAGAGAATGAAAACAATGGTATTATTTCTTCTTATGATGGAGCACTGTCCCAGAATAATACATCAGAGGCTTAGGTGTTTAGCTTGGATGGGAAAAGTGAATGTTGCGAGGAGTTGACTGGGATTTGCCGTACAACGTGGAAACAGAGTTCTCCTCATTTATCTTCCCGTGTGTCGGACAAAACGGACAAAGCATCAGGATTTGTCTTTGGAATATAGAATATTATTTATCCCCTTTCATAAACATGAAGTAGGACACGTTCACATCACTAAAAAGCACTCTGACCAGGTTTTAAAATGTTGACATTGTCTCAGTCTGTCATATTAATAAGATACAAAAGTTGCTGCCACCGATTTTTACTCGAAGGTCATTTGCTGCTACCTTGCATGCATTTTAGGACTTGTTTTTATTTTCCAGGAAAAAACGTTGACAGAATGACGAGGTTACAATGGAGAAAACGGAACAATTGCAGAATACAAAAATCACGTTATTTTTCATGTGAGTTTTCCCCTTATTCAAGAACAACCCGCTAAACGCTGAAGATTACACGAGTTTAAGTGTCACTGTCGTTTTATAACGCTAATGTTTTCTTGTCTCACTCTCTCCTGTCGGCTTTTTTACGCTGGAACAAGTGCAACAAAAGAAAACTTTGTTTAATTCTTATTTTGCAACACAGGATTACTAGACCTTCGTAGTTGTATGTGTGTATTTCTTATCCAGTCTCAAAATGCCCAACTGGATTCTTTTACTTTGGGTACTGGACACACGTTGAGGTGACTTGAGACTTATTGTGAAGGTATCAAAAAACTTTTTAAGCCTTTAAAGAATCTATGTATATTTTATGTCGATAACCAAGTCCACTTCCACCAGCAAAGAGGCACCAACAAGTGGCACGTAGGGATGCCGGAGTGTAACTAAAAAAGGTTTTCAAAAGTCTTAACTCAATTGTTCAAAGTGAACAAGTCACTTCTCTTTTTTACTCACATCCAATATATATAGCCAAGCCAGGAAAAGGATGGGTATACCTGTGTGATCTTCATCTTTATCATCATCTTCGAAAAAATCCTCTTCTCCCTTCTGGTCACTATTTTGTGGCTTACATTGTTGAGTATTGTGATTATATTATGATGAGTGAGTAAAAAGTAAGTGGAAGGACGAGCAAGGCAGCTCAATACACACACATATGAAATGGAAAATAAAAGAAAAATGAACGGGACCCAGTCAAGATGAGCCAGTCAACAGTATGATATGATGATGATGAGATGAACACGTATATGAAATGCATTTACCTAACAAATACATACATTTACACATGGGACAGGTACTTTGTATTTGGATTTGAGTAGGCAGGCAGGTTAGAGGCGAGCAAGTAGACGTGTATCACAGGTAAGAACAGGTAGGTGGATATGGAATTAACATTAATATTATTATCGTTATTACACACACTGAGCTGAGCTAGTGAACCACGGCAGAGCTCATCTCGAGAAAGAGATTTTTCATCTGCTGAATACACGTTGGATGCAAGTTGACTGGGGAAAGATGCACCAACAAGCTCGATTTCAGGTACAGAAACCATTCCTGATCATTTCTAATGGAAGTGAGGTTTATCCCACGAGAATAAGACGATTCACTACCTGTGTTGCTTACTCAAATGGTTGAGGAGGTTAGTGCAGGTTGCAGCTTAAACTTATCTCCTTCCAGTCGTTAATTCAGGCGTAGGCTGGTATGGAAAAGAACTTATAAATTGGGTTTGTATCAAATACTTTGCATGAATCATTTTGTCGCTGAAGTTCTATTGTATTTTCTTATTTTACGTCCACATCGTTCCTTTTGGTTTTTTAACCTACTAGAGTAACAAATAAAATTACATGCAAAATTTTTTTTATCACATCTGAAGAGCTACAAAATTCTTCTTTACTCATTTTTTTGACATTTCATACATAAACATTACAGTTCATCGAAATTGTTTTACTATGCATTCTCGCTTATAGCATCACTAAGCCTTTTAAAGTCCCTCGTTGCATTTTCAAACTTCGACATAGCCGTTGTTCCGTGTTTTGCTTCGTTAAAGTGATGCAAATCTTCAGTCATTCTGGCGAACAGAGCCTCCAAGTTGGACATTTCACTCTCCTATGGTGTTACAAAACAAACAGAAAATGAAAATTTGTACCAGCTCATTTATAATATAATATTGTTAGCTTTCACAATCTTTGATTTGTACGGCTGACTTACAACAATAGCTGAAACCTTGCTAGGTTCTTCCATATTGATATCTTGTACTTCCGCCATTGCTAACTTCACAATGAGAGCTCTGAAAGCGTTGATAAGGCTCAAAGAAGTCACTCTGGATCGGGAAAACTGGCAAGATGTAAGGGCAGCGAGACCGGAGATATCTTTGGCTTCTGCGATCATCGCCTCTGTCATTGCTTCATTGTAGGCTGTTAGCTCATTTATGATACTCTCCGCCATGACTTGGGCAAAACCAGGATTTTCATCCAGAGAGATTACTTGCTCCTGCTCTTGATTTATATTTATTGACGTTTCTTTGACTTCAGGGTGGTTGACATCCATAAAAGTTCCACGAATGAACCGAGATGGATTCCCACTATCCAAAATACTGAAACAACAAACAATCTTATTATCGACACTAATAACGTCAGTATTCACATTCCAACCTAACGGCATAATATCAATATCGTTTTACATGGTACAGTTGCAAACTGAATAGCTTGCAGCGATAATTAGAAACGCCAAAATGAACTTGTTTGGAAACATGGCTGCGTGCTAAATTATAGTGAATTTTTTAAAATATTTAATGTAAATCACTGTTGTCCTTTCGTTGATTTCTTCTATCAGAAGGAGCAAAGAGTATTAAATTGAAGTCGACGTTCCAAGAGAGGTTTTATAACTTTATAAGTACCTGATCGTAAGATTAGTTTATTAGAGCTCCAAGAGAAACTGATCACACACAAGGATAATGCGACTCATGAATGACCTTGTGCGTTTCCTGTTGAATATTTGTTTTCTTTTTCTAATGATAATATTTGATAATGATAAACAAATTCAAATTGTGCTTGCTTTGGAGAACGGTATGATATTCACATCTGGAATGCGCTTCTTCTGCAACTATCCGAAAATGCTTCTATGCTTAAAAAATCATGCAATGCTACGAAGACGCTATACATAGGAATTATCATCTAAATAATATATTGCTTACTTAGGTAGAATAAAATTCAGATGGTAAATATTTTTAACATGACATAATTTACAAAATTGTTGTAGCATAGCTCTTCGTCATAGTATGATGTAAAAATTGTTTTAAAAAATCAACTGGGTCAAGTACAATGCATAAAATCATATGGCATGACTAGAGTCAACATAATATGGCATATTCCTTCCTGGCATGTTTTCAACCTTCAAAACCTGCCAATTCAGCAACCTTCCAGGATCACAAAGAAGCTTGACAAGTTCATGACAAGATTGAGAAACTATAAAACAAACAGTTACATTTCAATATTCCCTGTTACGGTGTAGTGAAAAAAGTCGTTGCAATGCGAGAACAATAGATAATCAAAATACATAATCCCTATAAATACCTTAGATGAAGCGATATCTCGTATGATATCTCATTATCTAAATGGTTTGATTGAATTACGAGTTTTATTGCAACTTGATTGAAATTCAAAGAGGTAAATTAGATTCATTTCGATGGCCAATATTAGCATAAAAATTACATTTTCATATTCACCCACAACCGCTCACAGCTATAATTCACCCTTCTTCCTTATGACAGTTGAACCTTTATCATGGAATTTGCAACCCTTAATTTTTTTTCAATAAAACTGGTCTGGCTGCCAAATACAAGCTTATTTTTTGAGTGAATTCGTACAAATGTGAAAATTATGACCGGATTGTTTTTTTTGCATTGATTTACTTACAATTTTGTGACTCATCAGCAAAAAAGAAACATTTCCCTTACAACCGGCATTCGTATACAGTTGAGAGTATTATAATAAGTACATGCACACCACCAACTCCAACCTCCTCAGCAAGTAATCATCAACAGCAACCGCATTATGCTGAAATAATTTATTACCGCAGTATATCAACTCCGTGTTCAGTGTTGACTCTCTGTTGTGGCGCTTGCTCACGATAATGTGAGATTTTTACAACACTCGTTTTGCATCTTCCCTAAAAAACGTGGTCGTAGTAGAAGTCTGGCCTGAGACTTCACCCAGAGGTTTCAAGTCGCCAAACACACTTCATCTTTGACGTTTGCCCCAAAGGCTTCTTTTAGCATGAGTCAAGTTGTGTGTGGGTAGTAGGAGAAAAGTAGAGACTGGCCGAAACGGCTGCATAAAAACAACATTGTATTATTTTTAAGAAAATTGTTGAGAACTGTTTTGTTTCAAGCATTAGCAAAAAACATGGGAAAATTAGTGTCATCAAGAATAACATTCGTCATCCTCCTTCTAATAAGCTGCTAACAAAGTTCACTGTTATTAAAAATGAACTTTTATGAATAACGTCATCTCCAAACTGAAGCATCTTTATGAAGAGAAGTGAGGGTTAGTTGACAGGTTACCTGCTTATGAAAATTAGGCAAGGGTAAAAGGATAACTATTTAGCATTTTGAGAGACAGCGACGTAACGAAAGAAGCGTAAGTTTAAGCATCCACCTTAGCCTGCAACCTATCGGCGATTTCCTGCATGCACACCTGTATACCTATCGCACAGCAGGTAATTGACAACAAAGTCGAGGGCCGAACGAGCGCATCTTCTTACAAACTTAGTTGCCTATACGAGTTTTTATTAAACTAGTAATAATGTATTACTACTAGATCGCTATATGTCCTATGTAGTTGATATGTATACGTTGTTCAAATTACTAATTATCAGTAATTTATTCTGCTATAATACATTCAGACTTCAATTCATGTTCATTTACAAATTATCCACTTTCCTCCGAAATCAATTACAGATACAACAACTAATTGGCCAGGGGCACGAGAGCAAAGACATAAGTAGAATGACTGATGATGTCATCCCGTAATAAAAACAGAAACAAGGTTGAAGGTGTCAAGAATTCGTCATCGAAAAACAACGAAAGTGATTTTTTTTTGTTTCGTACTCCCTATTAATATTGTTCTTACAGAAATCAGATAAACTAGCCGCCCACACATTTGAGATATTTTGTTGTGGTTGATTAGTTGAAATGGTATTTTTATCGCCTTCATTTGTTAAAAAATCTGGATAAATTACATGGCATTTCCTGCCTAGCCTTAAAATGTGTTTACAACTCGGACTCCCAATTTATGAATCAGCAAGTTTTGCACAGCTTCTTTAAAAAAAACTAGGCAGACAGCCAGTCCATGACCAATAACACGAATATAACTTTTGGCTATCTTTAGGGCTACCATCATTCATCATATAGTCAAAAGTTGGGGTAAAAAGAAGTCATAAAGCAGGTCATAATTTGCTCATTACCCAACGCACATATCTGATTAGCTGACTGATTATGAATGACTCTTCTCTCACCCTCAATAATTTTGCTAGGAGAAGGAAGAATCACAGTTTTACTGCAACAGAGCAACTCATTTTCAGGTTATAATGTATTATGTTGTGTGTGGGCATTTTGTAGTTTGTCCTGTGGCAAAAAAAACAAGTCAGAATTTTTTCGCCGAAGATTACATCGAGAGGCGAGATGCATTATGATGATGCTGAAAGTTTACAACTGCTGGGCACATTGTGACTGACTGAATTATGACTGAAAGCTTTTGGTGTCCTCTTCTCCATCCTCCACCTTAACTGTTGATTCAGCTTTTGCATGACTCGCAGAATGGAAGAAGGTGAAAAAGGAAACGACGCGCGTTTTTTTGTTACCACCACGCACGCATGTAGGAATGTATGTAATAATGGTCTAGTGCTGAGTTTTGAGCTTCCATTCATTCAAGCCATTAGTTTTGAGGGAAGAGTCGAATTATCTCAGTGTATCAGCAAAATTGACACAAAAAATGTGGCTGTCTCTTCCGTACAATTTTGCGTAGGCGGATATGATAGATTATCGTAATGCAGAGCATTATTTTTTTGGCAGAGGTCATTTGGGCAGGGTTTGTTGTCGTCGTCATCCTCCTCGTGGTGAGTACAGATTTTGAGTCAACTTGACATGCATTAAATGCACATTTTCTGTTACCCTCCTTGTGCAGTAATGTCATTATGCCAGTGGTGGTATGCTAATGCTAATCTAAGTGGTACATTATGATTGTATTGTAAATTGTAACTTGTAACCTCCTTGTACCTACAGCACAGCACTTTGGTGACATGTGCTGTGGAACTGGTATATAATGTTCTACGCTAAAATTGCATATATTTTACTGACAATGAGAATGAATGAATGAATTATGCAAGTCAAGTTTCTAGTTTTCGCAGTGAGTCAAACAATCTAGTTCGATATCATCATTATCTCTTGGTGAGGAGCCGAGTGTCTTGCTGAGTCACAGTTCACATAAATTAACTTGGGTTGCAGATTCTCCAACTGTTACTGTTTTTATCACAATGTAATATAATGTGGAACTCCTAATCATCAGCATAGTCATCATCAAGATAATAGTTTAGCTTATTCGACACTTGATTTGCTCTTGTAAAAATATAGTGTAGCAAAATGTTTCAAGGTAATCCCAATCAGCGATTATGATTGATTACGAGACTTGCCCCGAAGGGAACAGGAGAATCAATTTGCTGAGCAGATAATTTAATAAGGTTGGTGGTGCTATTGTAAGAGGATTCCCTAACCAGATCTAATCTTGTACCAATTTAAAACGCTTGTACTGGGTACATAGGACGATCAGTCAGTGTGTGGGAGGATAATCACCGTAAAGCTGAGGAACTACTAGGAGGATTTAGCAAGGAGAACAATTACAATATGCATGGTTGGTAAACAAAAGGAGGCTGCCCACGACAAATGTTGACTTTTTGATAGAGCGATAACATTATTGTGAATTGTACTTTACACAATATCATTGACTCAACGTGGTTGATGCGATGACTAAGTAAAATAATATGACTTTCGCAGTGCTTCTTTATTAGATGGAAAAAGATTAAGTTTGAATAAATGTACGATTGTGGCTACTAAAACCAGTAAAACTGACGATCAGGTATTTCTACTTACTTGATCTTCCAGAGAGTCTCATACTCTTGCTTCTTAAACCGGACGCATTCGTAATGTACTCCAAGGTAATATAACAGGGCACTCCTTCTTTCAACAATGTGGATTTGTGAATAATGCTCTCAATTCGAGTTATGTTGGCTGTGAGCATACGTATCATATACTCCGAATTTGGTTTTACTTGAAATTTTACATTTTTATGGATCACACCTCAAAGTTGCTCTGAATCATTCATATTATGAAAATTGATGGTCAATAGTAGTTTCTAGTGAGGGTGAGTAATCTGACATTTGAAAAAAATATGCGGGGTCCGATTTCCGCTTTCAACCTACAAAGTCGTAAATCCAGCGTAACATTTTTGCAATACTAAAAACAATCGAACAAAGGCCATTTTAAGGTACTTTGCGTAAACCCACACGTTATGTGCCAGCTATACGCTTTTATAATCAAACCGGCAAACGGTTTAATATAAATATGATATAGATACATCTTCCTCCCTTAATTGTATACTAACTGTTATAACTTCGGTGTTGAGGTCAGCAAATCAAAAGGTCGAAAACAATTTGGTTTTCTAACCTTCTTGTAACTTCAAATCTTCCATTCTGAATGTTGACGTTGACATGTCGGTCAGTATGTAAATTGTTGTCCCTAAAATTCTGCATTTTCTTTAAAACTATCTTCCAGCTGTGTTTTGTCCCATTCGAGCATGAATTAAGAATACTAACGATTCTACTAAACAAGTCATAAATATACTGACAAGACCAATACTAATATTACTACCTACCTACACGCAGCATTATCTAATTTATCTTGTCACACGTTTAAGTTACGTGTGTAAAAAGCTGTCCAAAAACTGCTCTCGTACTGGTGCTGCTGGGAAGCATAGGCAATTAGATTTTTCCAGCCTGCATACAAATCGTATTCAATGAGAGTGAAAAGGTGTTAATGGCAATCGTATTTATTCACGATTTCTTCTTGAAGTATGGACGAATGCTTAGAAAAACTAGCAAACGATCTCTGCTTTGCGTGTGGCACCCTCTGATGCAAACAAGATTTTGGTGTTTTATCCATCTCTTAGTCAAACCATCTTTTACATGTAGTAGGTATCATTTAGTAGATCACCTGAAATCAATTTAAGCTTTAAGTAATCAGGTAGGTACTTTTAAATCTTGTTTGTGGAAATTATCACGAATTACAATTTTTTATAATAAACAAGGGGAAACAGGAATACTTATAAAATTGACTGTTTTATGGAAGATCTGACTTGTTTTTCACACCATTACATATCAATATTCTTGAACAACATAAAAAATCTTATGATCAATATGTCACACCGCGTACGCAAGTATTACCATCCCAAGGTCAATTCTCAACAGGACATGAAACTGGGAAAAAAGAAGTTCTTGTAATACTTTTAAGTACAAGTAGAATACAGAGTAAATTACTTACGGTGACAACAAAGCTTGTCTTTAATGCTTTTGTTAGAACCTGGTATATTGATGATCAGTTATTAAAACATTACCATGATTCAATTAAATTCAACCACAATACACTGGAAGTAGTATCTGTAAAAGGCTAAAGAACGTTACAAAGGATGCCAATTTTTGATAAAAATGAACAATTTAAACGCTTTTATAAGCAAAAGCAGGACGTTAAAATACTTGCTACAAAAAGATCTGGCATGTAGCTGATGTAGCTCCTTTTGATTATAAATTGATAAAATAACTGCTACGAATTTCCAAAACCTGGATTAAAATGGGGGTATGTTTCTTGCAAGTAATGCAAATCCCATAAGTTTTTTTATTAACACCATAATTATTATACTTGATGCAATTCAATTTGAAAATTTTAATGAATTTAATTTACTTATTTCATGAAAGTATAAAAGTTGCTAACTAGACGAGTTTTTCGTAAAGAATCAATACATTTTCAACTATAGAATATAAATAAAAAACTTCGCTTGCAACAATCAAACCACGATAAAAGGAGTAGAAATGGAAAGCGTTGTTTATTATGCATCTGTTTGATAGCTTATCGGTGAACTTCTATTCTAGCTTGAAATCAATTCACTTTGTTACATAAATACTGTCATTTATTTAACTTAGAATATGGGAAAGCAGTTTGAGAATAGTCCTTAATCTCACTCTAAATTCACTTTTTAATTAAAAAACTCAACACGCACTCTAAATAATAGCAATACGCGTTAGTTTTATTATTGAAATAATTAAAAGTATTGATGTCACAAAGTCGTATTATTCAACCGGGATAAAGGAATAAATGAATGATCCACAATACATGAATAAATCTGTTTCTAATCTGTGAAGTGTAGTTTGTCAGAATTAAACGGAAAACTGATGCGATGGTAAGAGTACTTTAAAATTCACTTTGTTCTTTTAAGAATTGCACAAAGCAGAGAACATACTCGCGATTTTATTGCTAATTGTCGCAGCATCATTTACATGAAAAACAATGGCTGATTTTACATTCATTTAACAAACGTGTGATTCTTGCCGTTAAGAAGTGTACTGTAGCACAGTAAGTAATATTTTACTCGCACTTCTAATTCTTTCGAAGTTGTTGTTTAAGAAATGCCACAAAAGCTCAAAGAAACCAGGAAACAATGGAACATCACAATCACAGCAAGTAGGCTTCTCCGATTCACAAGGAAGCTCAATGATAAATAGCATAAACGAAAGTGTTTGGGGATAAATAGTTTGAAATTGAAAGTGCGTAAATTAAAGAAATAAAGCATGAAGCACGCCCACTTACTTAATTTGCTACACACTCTAGCTCTACCGTACTTATATAACATTAGAAATTCTAACATTTTCTTCAACGATGAGGTTTAAAATTAACCAACTTTGACTTCAGAGATATATAAAAAGCTTGCGACTGAACGTTTCTGTACCACATTTTGATTTTCATCTTTACCAAGTAAAAGTCGTTTCTTTACAACTCCAACAAAATGAGCAAGCTTGTAAGAACAAACTGTGGTTTCTTTCAAAAAGCAATCCTCAGCAGCATTCAAATATTTTTATACTGTTTCTGTGATTTTTTCAGTTCGTCTATCTTGTCATCGGGCTTGTCATAGCTGCTACCCTGTCTGATGCACAGGAACCAAAGGGAAGCGTCCGAGAAAAGAGAGGTCACGGTCATGGTCATGGTCAGTTTAAAAACTTTTAAAAAACTAGGAATATAAATTTTGACCAGAAAATAATTACTATTCCGTTTCTTTGTTTCCAATAGGGGGATATGGACATGGTATTTAATAGTCATTTAACAGATTTTTAAGCTGCATTAAGTAGCACAGTAATCAATGAACCATGTTTTTTCACAGGTCCCGGTGCTGGAGGCGGTGCTCGAGGTCCAATTTACTTTTGCGGTTGGGTAGGCAGCAAGGAGGGCTATCGTTCATATGGTCATCACGGAAAATAAAGTGGTCTGACGTAGAAATAATTTCACTTGGAAGTTTCGCTATATACCAAATGCTCTCACCGGTGCTATACACTCCTACAATCAACGTTGTTTTTGTTAAATACTTAATACATGTCATTATGCATATGAAAATTTCACTTTTTAGTCAAATAAAGTAATTCGCATTTTTAAAAGACACAAAGTCAACAGCTCTTCCGGCGAATGTGGTTCGTTTCCTCCCGACTTGCTCCAGAGCAAACCCCATTTGTTTTCACTTCTGTAGCACAGCAACGTTCAATCCTGATTTTGCAGCGGAGCAAATATTTCTACTAAAAGTAGGTTCTCGCGTTCTCCCTAGGCTTATTGCATACGTACACAATGTAGATAGCATTAGCTACCAACGATCCTTGCCTGATAGCATTGTGTTAGCAGAAAGTACTAAACACCTTTCAATCCACGTTTGTATTGTATTTAAATATCCAAATAATGGCGTGTTTGTGTATAGGCCCCATTTCAAGCGGAAAGACAATGCTCTTAAAGCGTTTACAAGGAATTGAGGTATTAATTTATTGAATACATTCAAGGAACCATTTTAAGTTACCTGAATAAAAAGCTTCAGAAACTATTTGTGTGTTAATAGGTGGATGAGTCAACTTCGACTGTTGAAACGGTAGGCTCAAATATTGTTCAAATAGCCAAAGTATCTTCAGTGGGAAATGACGGGGAAAGCAAAAAGAGTGGCTCAATGTCAGCCAAGGAAGAAGAAAAGAATTTCGTGGGGATACGAGAAGTAGGAGGTTCTATGTCACCTCTGTGGCCTTCATACTACAGCCCATACAAACCTGTAATATGGTATTTGATATACATACAATCTAACCATTAATACCTTATGCTCAAGCACAAATATAATAATTATTTGTGGAATTGAATTTCGCAGATTGTTTATGTAATCGACTCCAGCAACCTATTTCAAGTCTCCATTTCCACTGTTCACCTCATGGAAATTCTCTCCCATGAGAAACTAATTAGATGCCGAGTTCTTATAGTGTTGGCCAAGAATGATTTAACAGACACAAAAAAGCTCAATCTCCTCAAGTTTATGATGCGACTGGATAACATAATCAACCAGGCAGGTAAACGAGTTACATTGTTAGAATCCAGTTCCATCACTGGAGACGGAGTTGAGGAGATTCGAAAGTGGATTGTTGAAAATACAGCATTTTCTGCTAGATTAAATCAAATTGAAAAAGGTATGGTGAAAATTTAATTTTAAAAAGTGCATTAGTCTCAGGTTTTATTTTCATACGGAGTTAGTTTACATAACATTACTACAAAGATTCAGATCCTTCAAATATTTTGAATATTATTTAATAATTGGTCAGATTTTTAAAAATCAAGACAGGTTGGTAAAGGATACTTTATTTCAAAGTTTAAAAATATGATTCAGAATTTTGAGATTCACAATCATTCTTACTCTTCCCAAAATAAAAAAAAATTATAACCTCAATTTCATTTCGCCTGACGCTTATGTACATACAATTTATTATATTATCTAAACCGCATCTGCAGCAATATATCTCATCGTCATACTTTGCTCGTTTGCATTTTGTGACTTTGATTTTGTTTCTTACAATACGAAGGGATTTTTATATATATTAAATCCTTAGAAAAATAATATATTTAGACATCACAATAATAATTATAATATGAATGAGCATCCATACATGGTACAATACAGTATTATATCACTCTTCAACTCTTATTAACTAGCACACTTTGCTCAACAAACCGAAATGTTGTATTACATTACAATATAGCAGGTAATCTTCCATCACAGTATGATTGACCAGTGTTTATATATAGATAGCGTAATCATAACCTTTTTACCAGCTCTGAACCTCAAGTTCAACTCTTCTGTTCTTTCTTAAAAATAAAAGATTTCTTCTTCTCAATATTAGTCCTTATTAGTGCAATTGGTAGGATTGTGAACAGTGCTAATATTTCATGTACTCATTCGTTTGCTTCGGTTATAATTTAACCACAGACTTTTTGTCTTGAACACACACTCGCAGCACACGACACTACTTTATCATGCCGTATTTATTTACCAAAGCATACAGTTAGTTTTGCATTTGGACGATTAATCACTTCATTCTCCTTTCAACCCAAGTTTAGCTGCAACTATTATGCCAAAATGTAATTAATTAGAAAATCACGCGTGGAAAACCTCTTGAAATTTCATTCTCATTAGAATTTCTGACTTCCCGGATGATGTAAATGAGCCAAAATCTTGGATTCTTAGCTTTGAAACTCGAACATAATTTAAAAGCTCAACACATGCCGCTTCTGATATCTAGAAATACAAGGGGAAGCTTGATAAGCTATCGGACTTTCATATCATATTTTAATAGTTTCAAAATAAATAGAATGGTTACTTACTTTAGGGGATGCGATATCAAGTTCAGCAAGCTTTTGGCAGTTAACCACCCCACACATCAGCGATACGTCAGTTATTTTAGGAGCCCTAAGAGTTAGTTTGCGCAAATCTGTAGGATACAAATTCGTTACAAATAAATATGTTTACCAGAGACCGTAAGGAGTAAAGTTTTAAATTGATTATTTTATTTTACCTGCTAGACTTCCAATAAAATGATTAAATCTCACGAGATTCCTATTGACTACTCTGAAATCCCTAGAAGGAATGGCTAGCTCAGGTGACGTAAGGGACAGCTTGCTTCCGGTCACCCCCTCATCCGTAAAAGTTGGCCTTGTTGAGTTGATATTTTGGATTATGGCAAGCTCAACTAGGAATGGTAAGTCTTTGAAGAGGACAGCCAGTCCGTTATTTGACAGTCTATAAGCTTCGGATGCAGTTACAGGCCCCGTTTCAATAATTTTGAGACTAGTTATTGTATGGGGTACAGGAAGACACCGTTCAGGAGTCAGGTCCACTGTGGTTACTCGATCTTGAGAAATTTTTAGGGATCGTAGGGCTGGAAAATTGGCTAAAAAATCAGTTCCATGAACATTAACCCCGATAAGCGTTAACTCTTCCAACTTAAGCAAGCGAGGCCAGTCAATCGGGTTTTCTGTGGCGTTTCGAAGAATGAGGTGTGTTAAGCTTGTTCGGAATGTTTCCAAAAACAGGCGGAGAACCTGTGGTTGCCACTCATCCTCCACCATGACATGCATTTTCTGCAGGGGAATCCCTTTCGCTGCAAACTTTTCTAGGCTAAAAATTTCGCTGAAACTGAATGTAAAGTTTTGAATTTCTGTTAATTGGTTGAGTATCACGGTATCCAGTTCAGTTAGGTTGTATAGGAAGGAACTATAATGTTTGTGAGCATCTCTGGGCGAGTCAACGTCTGGAAAGTAATTGATCATCTGCAGGTTTGGCATTGCAGTGAGGAGTTGTCCGATGACGGGACTTTTGAAGGTTACTTCTCCGCTTTGGTTTGGTGGTAACCGATGCCACCCCTTAGCAAAAATGTTGAATAGCTTCAACTTGTCCAATTTACCAACCATCCGCGTTGGGTTTTGGAACATGGCCGTCGCTGGGAATTTCCCTTTGAGTGTTAGCTCCTCTAGGTTTGGCAGTTGAAGGGAGATCAGATCTTCAAGATATGTGAGGTTCGTGTCTCTATGCTTTATTTCCAGTTCCAAGGCTAGCACGCTTGAGCCAAAGAGATGACCAAAGTCGCTGAGCAGCTCTGCCGTAATCTTGTTATTGATTGGAATGCTGTAGTTAGCCCATATCGTTTGCATTGAGGGAGCTTCCTGGATGTAGCGCTGGAACTTGTTGACACTGTCTAAGCGTACTCGGCTCCGTGACAAAAGCCACTTTGTGGCTGCTTCATGAAATGTCTTGTTGACTAGACGGCATGTTTTCAAGCAATCTAGAGGCAGGTACCGGAATGCTATACGCAATACCTAGTTGATACAAAAGTCAGTTAAAAACATGTATCATATATATATATCTACAATCCTTTCCCATGTTTTCTTGGACATGCGCATAAATAGTTAATGATCATGGAGCTGTTCCAAATTTTTTTACCTCAGAATCCTGAATATTTAGAGCTCCTACAGAATCCATCAGTGCAGCCATCGACGACTCATCCTCGTCTGATTCCATTTTAGCTAAGGTTATGCAGTTTTACTGGTCCTTATTACTAGGAGGTGTATTGTTCGTAATCTTAATTGCATGCCGTCTTATAAGGTTAGTATTTTATCACAGAAGAGTAGTATATATAGTGCTAAAATATTTCCTCTGCACCTTCCTGTACACAGAGTATCCACCCTGTTACGTAAATTTATATATACCTTAACTTTATTTAACAATTGATTTACTCAACAAATCAATCACGTACATTTACAATGGATTTTGACTACAACAAATTCAAGACTAACAATTTGACTGACTTTTGACAACTATTCTCAACTCTGACTAAAAGCACCTTTCTCAGCTGACTTGACCTCTAAGACCTTTTCATCACCCAAACGCAGACTTCTCGATAGCAAAACCAAACAATTACATCTCAATAGCAACGATAAGCCTACAACAGCATGTTTCTCAAATCACCCCTATCGGGTCTCTATCAACCACTAGATATCTATTACTAATTGACGATTTACTCAAAAACTGAAGCCTGAACTGTTCTAATATCTTCAGATATATAACTAGAGACTCTAACAATCATAATGAGACCACTCATATAAAACGCCTTTAAAATCTAGTGGTTCAAAATACAAGATCTCCCATTTCCAACATACTCCCACCATTGATCTTTCTTGTCCACAGGTAAGATCAATCCACTTGTCACACTTGTTAGGGCTTGCATCCGGATGCGACGAAACTTCCAGGTCCTGGAACCACAAGTTCAAATGGTGGGAGCACGGACGAAGGAAGGACGAAGACA
>LJIJ01001293.1:0-49844 GCA_001718145.1 Orchesella cincta
TTCTTCGTCGTTGCTTCTGAAAAACTCAAATCGTAGCACGCTGGGGGCTTAGTACCAGTATGAACTGATTAACCTTTTTAAAGCGACAAAGGATGTTTATTGGCATTTGCTGAATCTCTTTTCATGCAGGCCTATCCAAAAGTCATTCTATAACTTAATTAAACGCACAGGTGTTGATATGGTTGCTTTTGTTCAGTTTCGGTTTGTTACGTTAAGTTTTAGAGAACGTAGCCCAGATGCATGTATGCGAAATATTTCTTGTCCGTTTAAGAACTAATAGTTATGCAATATAAGCTTTGCGGCCTAATTATATTGTTATGCTATGGTGCGCTCGTATATTTGTGAATCATCCGTATTTGATTTACGATAATGGTTCTAAAGTTTACATATTTAAACTGTCATTCATATTCTATTAAAAAAATGGAAGTTTCAAACTGAACAAAAATAGCAGTAATTAATGCTGAACAAACTAAACATAATTAGCAGAAAACTCAATCTGAAATTCTGCTAATCGAGCTCAATTTATAGCTGCTTCATTATTATTTTGCCTCATGCCGCTTACCTACATGTTTTGACCTTTCTGAGTAAATACTTTAAGTTCATTTCTTGGTAGGCTCGCCGTAACATGAGCGGCTCGCATTTTAAATATGAATCCCGCTCAAGCTGAATACTTTACAAGATGATGAATGCTACGTTTCTGTAAGCAATCATGCACAACAGCGGCCCAAAGTTTGCAGAAAAGTTCAATAGTGAAGTCGATCCACAACAGTCGGACTGTACATAACACTTTTGCCTATTCAATGAACAAGAAATAAGTCGCAATTCATTAAAATGTGGCCCTTGCTGAGCTGTCATCATTGATATTTTGTTTTTTTTTTTTTTGTCTTTTTTTTTTTTTTTCTTTTTTTTTTTCTATTTTTTTTCTTTTTTTTTTTTTTTTTGTTTACTTGTTTTTTTTTTTTTTTTTTCTTTTTCATTTGCAATTTCATGAGACGTTATGAGTCCTTGTAATTTTACTAAAAGCGGGGTTTTTAGAAAAAAGCCAGTATCTCCAAATTTTGTTGGAGCTTATTCTCTGAACGTATACAAACGGACAAGAAAACGAGTAGGAAAACTATACTGCCTAAAGCCTCGAACACTGCTTCCTCTCTCTAACAATATACAAAAAACTGAACTTAAAGTCAACTTCAATATCATAAGTGCAGTGACGAATAGAAGTAATCAAGCAGAAAAGGCCAGAACTCAAGTTACCCCATAAAGTCGCATCCCGGCAATGCGAATACTTTTATAATGTTATGCTAAACTCATTCTAATCATTCCCTGTTGATAGTCAATTTAGCCCCGAAAGTCACTGCCTTGAACAGAACTCCAACTACTGAACAAATTCTTTAGCTTCAATCGGAATAACTACCAATTTTTACTATTTTGTACTACAAGCAGTACTACTTACTCTAAAAATGGTTCAAATGATACGGTGTCACCACAAGTTATTTTGGATTTGTTGGAGAAAATCTAGTGCCGTTAACTGCATGTGACGAGCTTTGTTACGTGCATGGATTATGTGTTTGCATATATAACAAATTACCTTGTGCTGATATACTTCTGATAAGCTCGGCATTTAATTGTGGGTTGGTTAAATTGTTCAGCACCATTGACTTTACAGCCCTTCACTTCATGTCACAAAATGACGGCAAAATTGTCAATGCAAAATTTGAATCGCGAGATTGCGAATGACAGGTTTAATGTGGCTAATACTGCGTTGTCAATTTGTAAGCAGATAAAATAATAATGATAATTGCATAAAACATTCATGTATATTTCGCGCTTTTGAAACAAATTCAAATAGCTGCATGACCTCTCTAACACCCTACGGTTACATCCTCGATGCATATGAGACCCGCACAGGGTCTATGTCTATCTACGGCATTCTCCAGTGGATAACCCTACTAATGCAATTGCTTGTTGGGTGGTGGAGTCGATATTTCTCGTCCTTTGTCTCGCCTCTTACTCATTCTTATTTGTGTTTTCCCAGCATTACTTTCATTGCTACTTGCCAGAATGTGTTAAAATTATGGGTGTCAACTTTACAGGAGAAAGACCAAAAACACAGAAAAACTTGTATTAACTTCATAAAACAGTACAAAGTTCTAGACGATGTGTTTGAGCAGTTCACTGATAGTAGCTGGACAACCGTATTGATGTTCTTTTTATATCCTAAATATGCTTCAACAGAGCTCCGTGGCTTACTAATATTTTCAAACGCTAAAGCAATATGGACAGTTGGCACTCAACAACAAAGGCGGATCTACTGGATTTGATGGTA
Source organism: Orchesella cincta (assembly GCA_001718145.1). NCBI lineage: Eukaryota > Metazoa > Arthropoda > Collembola > Entomobryomorpha > Orchesellidae > Orchesella > Orchesella cincta. The sequence continues at coordinate 2,324 of LJIJ01001293.1, forward strand.
TAAATACATCATTAAAATTCAAAATGATGTTTCGTAAACTAATTGAGCAATTTGCATAAGTATTGGTTATCAATAGCAAACACCTACGAGGCTTGTGCTGCGCAGCGTGTCGGATTGTCACAGCTTGATAAAGCAATTGATAATGCTTGGGTTGTTGTGGCCAATTGTTTATGCAGTGGCTAACGTGCTAGTTCAACAATCACAGCAAGCTCAAAGGACAAGGAAAGATTTTCGAGCATTAAACCGGCTTGTTCATGAAAATCGGCCCATGTGCTTTGTTCGTAGATTTGCCGTGAGCGAATGTTAACTTATTTTGCGCACTACACGATAATAGCTGCCGCCATGGTGGCCATAAGAAAAATGCTAACTAAACCTGCCTTCCAATGTTCAATCTTCTTGAATTTTATTTATTAAAAAGCATTAATTGAAACTCGATGGACAGCTGCATCTTAATCGATCTTTTAATCATCTATCTATACCTTAGCTCCTTTGAAGAAGTCTGAGCTGACTAGCCGTGTAACAGCGTGCTATCGCCTGGTTTATGTATTTTCCCCCACCATCACCCAATGGCTAGTCCGTACACAATTACGCCAGTTATTGTATGAGTCGTGGTATGCGATGGAAGCACCTTATAGCATGTCAAGGCTATTCTTCGGACAAGGAAGTGTGTCGAAGATGCAAAGCTCTCGGAAGAATTAGGAAATCCAATCAAGCCCAGTTCGATAATGGATTTATTAGCATTCTGTGTAGCTCTGCACTTTGAACATGAGTCCTCCATCGCTCAACTCAAATATTGCGATTACGTTACATAGACGTTTTGCTCAACAGGAAAAATGGTTGATTGATGTGACATGATACATGGCATGCACATATTGCACACCCGATTGTATTGAATTAATACTAGAGAATGCGTCAACTGTTTAATTAATATTTGACAAATATAGACCATGACACTTGTGTACCTAGTTATACCTCGAACTTAGAACGAATAGCGGCGATAATCAGTGCACCTCAAATTTGGGAGTACTCTAACACACAAAGGTAGAACATATTCCTAATATCGACTCTGGTCCTCTGAAACAATCGTCGATCGTACATAAAACACCTCTGTCGGTGCCTTCCTATTGGTCTAACTGAACCTAAGGAAGGTATCCGCCGAGTGAATTTAATAATAATAATGTATTGCTGTTTATGACTAATGTACTCTATCTTTATTATAATCCGACAATGCACAATCTTCATAGAGTTATGGAGTCCTTGTTATTTACGTAGGAAGTAGTACCAAATTAGTGATGCTCCGATATTTATAGGAGACTTACCATTCACTGGATCAATACAGGAGTGAAAGTGTCGAGCGAAGTCAGCAGATTTATCAACACATGTTCAGTGTTAATGCGAGGCGATCAAAAAGACAACGATTTTTTAAATTCCGTCGACACATTACTCTGAGAGATTTCGGAGGCTTCGAATAAAAGTGTCTGTAGAAGTAGTGTTATTTACAGTCGATCGAGCTTCTGGTCCTATCGCGCACTTTGACATTATTTTGCGTTCTCTCACAAAATTTTCGTGCGGTAATAGTGCTATTGTTTACACGGATAACTCCACTCAAATTAACATCATCAATTGTTAAATATTAACTTATACCCATTCAATATTTAATATAGTGCATAGCCACTGCTATCATCAATCATCACATTTTCCTATTACAACACATGTAAACTTTTAGATTAGTGCGATTTTCAAGAAGTCATGTCGACAAGATGTTATCCCATATGTCCGGCTTTGTGGCTTCCAATTCCGCTTTGCTATGATCTTCCTATCCAACTGGCATGATTAGGGCTTCATCCATCCACACTCACAATAACTGCGTAATTGTACACTACCATTGGGGATGTGGGGGAAATAATAAACCAGGATAGCACTGTTACACCTAGTCACTCAGATTTTCAAGGACTAGGTATAGATAATGATATAAGATCATTAAGACAGTGTCCATGAAGTTTCAATTAATGCTTTAATAAATAAAAATTCAAAAGATTGACATTTGGGAACAGGTTTATTAGCATTTTCTTATGGCCACATGGCGGCAGCTATTATGTAGTCCAAATAAGTTAACATTCCCGTCAACGGCAAATCCTTACGACAAGCACATGGGCCGATTTTCATGACAAGCCGTTTAATGCTCGAAAATTCTTTCCTTGTCCCTTTGAGCTTGCTGTGATTGCTTGAACTAGAACGTTGCCACTGCATAAAACAATTGGCCACATCAACCCAAGCATTATCAATTGCTTTATCAAGCTGTGACAATCCGACACCTGCCAGCACAAGCCTCGTAGGTGTTTGCTATTGATAACCAATACTTATGCAAATTCCAATTAGTTTACGAACTCATTTTTGATTTTAATGATGTATTATACCATCAAATCCAGTAGATCCGCCTTTGTTGTTGAGTCCAACTGTCCATATTGCTTTAGCGTTTGAAATATATAGTAAGCCACGGAGCTCTGTTGAAGCATATTTAGGATATAAAAGAACATCAATACGGTTGTCCAGCTACTATCAGTGAACTGCTCAAACGACATCGTTAGAGCTTTGTACTGTTTTATGAAGTTAATACAAGTTTTCTGTGGTTTTTGGTCTTTCTCCTGTAAAGTTGACACCATAATTTTAACACATTCTGCCAAGTAGCATGAAAGTAATGCTGGAAAAACAAATAAGAATGAGTAAGAGGCGAGACAAAGGACGAGAAATATCGACTCCACCACCCAACAAGCAATTGCATTAGTAGGGTTATCCCACTGGAGAATGCCGTAGATAGACATAGACCCTGTGCGGGTCTCATATGCATCGAGGATGTAACCGTAGGTGTTAGAGAGGTCCATGCAACTGGTTGAAATTTGTTTCAAAACCGAAAATTAATTAATGTTTTATCATTATCCATATTATTTTTCTGCTTACAAATTGACAACCAGTATTAGCCACATTAAACCTGTCATTCGCAATCTCCGATTCAAATTTTGCATTGACAATTTGCCGTCATTGTTGACATGAAGTTGAAGGGCTGTAAAGTCAATGGTGCTGAACAATTTAACCAACCACAATTAAATGCCGAGCTTATCAAAGTATATCCACAAGGTAATTTGTTGTATATGCGAACACATAATCCATGCACGTAACAAAGCTCGTCACATCAGTTAACCCCACAAGATTTTCTCCAACAACTCCAAAATAACTTGTGGCGACTCGTATCATTTGAACCATTTTTAGAGTAAGTAGTACTCTTGTAGTACAAAATAGTAAAACTTGATAGTTATTCCGTTTGAAGCTAAAGAATTTGGTAGTAGTTGGAGTTCTTTCCAGCAGTGACTTTCGGGCTAAATTGATATCAACAGGGATGATTAGAATGGTTAGATAACATTTATAAAAGTATTCCATTGCGGATGCGACTTTATGGGGTAACTTGAGTTCTGGCCTTTCCTGCTTGTTACTTTTATTCGTCATGATTATGATATTGAAGTTGACTTTAGTTCAGTTTTTGTATATTGTTAGAGAGGGGAACCAGTGTTCGAGCTTTACAGTATAGTTTCTACTAGTTTTCTTTCTTTCTGTATACGTTCAGAGAGTAAGCTCCACAAATTGGAGATACTGGCACTGGCTTAAACCTTGGTAAATTACAAGGACTCATAACTTATGAAATTGAATCAAAATATAATGATGACACTCAGAAGCCACATTTTATGAATTGCGACTTATTTCTTGGTTCATTGAATAAGGCAAAAGTGTTTGACAGTCGACTGTTGTGACGACTTCAACTATTGAATTTCTGCAAACTTTGCGCTGTTGTGCTATTGCTTACAGAAACTACATTCATCATCTTGTAAAGTATTAACTTGACCGTTCATATTTAAAATGCCACGTCATGTTACCAGCTCCAAGAAATGAATTAAAGTATTTACTCAGAAGGTCAAAACATGTAGGTAAGCATGAGGCAAAATATATGAAGCACTATAAATTGAGCTCGATTACAGAAATTCAGATTGATTTTCTCTAATTATGTTAGTTTTTCACATTAATTACTCTATTTTGTCAGTTTGAAATTCATTTTTTATAGAATATAATCAGTTTAATATGTAAATTCTAAACCATTTCGTAACAAATACGGATAGATTCACAAATAACGACCAACCACATAACAATATAATTAGCAAACTTATATTGCATAACTTTAGTTCTTCAAACGGACAAGAAATATTTGCATACATGCATTGGGCAGTTCTAAAACTAAGTAAAAACCGAAACTGAACAAAACAACCATATCAAACCTGATTTAATTAGTTATACAATGACTTTGGATAGGCTGCATGAAAAATTCAGCAATCCACGAAACATCCTTTGTCCTTTAAAAGTTAATCAGTTCATACTGGTACTAAGCCCAGCGGCTACGATTTTGAGTTTTCACCAACGACGAAGAAATTATCTCGTTACTGCCTCCACTCTCCGAATCCTCCATTCCAGTTAGAAATTGTCGGATATAGGAAGGTATTTCATAATCCAAAATCTTTCCCAATGGGGGCAAAGTGCATTGTAAAAAGATCAGACGATCCTTCGGCTGGTGAACACGTTTCCCTTGAAGCTCTGAACTAAATATACTCTCATTTTGTTCAAGTCGAATGTGTTTATGCCAAGTAGGAAGGTTTCCACAAAGATGGGAACAAATGTCTGAGTCATGGCTTCCAACACGTTGTGCACAGTCGAAACAAGACTTGCTGTAGCGATCAATCAAGGTTTTTACATCCACCTCTTTGTAATGGCATCCATGAAGTCGCCGAGACTGGTAGCAAACCCGTTGCCCAAAGAAAAGGGTCTGATTTGGCTTGACTGGAAGACAGAATGTGGGCATTCCTTTACATGGCTGGTGGCAGGATAAAGCGGAAGCCAAATCAGTTTTCTCTGCGCATTTTTGACATTTCTTTCCACATAGGGTTGGTAATGGTTTGGCTTTGTATACCACATCTGTATAAAAATGAACAAACTTTATATAGGTCAAAAGATCATCATGATCGTTTCTAAATAAGACATACGTTCAAAAGTGTTGACTTCACAAGTGTAGCATTCGGATCTCAGTATACCACGGATAGTAAACTTGTACTCTGAGCACAAGGTCGGTTGAGGACATTCTGCAGTACAGTTCCTGTACTTCATATAGTCTATGAAATAAATTGTATCACATAATAATTCATTCATCATTACTTTAGTTTGGACATTGTAATTAATATAAAATGTTAATGTCCAAATGATCCCACATTTTCTTGAGCGTCTTGCCATAACAGTCCCATTTTCAATGCAACGTCCACATTTAGTTTTGTTTGACGGAACAAGCCAGTCTGCTTTCTTATACAGGCAACCATACCATACAACAGTTCCATTTGGTATGTGTTTGAAGGAATACTAGGTTAGAAGAGAATTGAAAAAGGCAAGCTTATATAGAGAAGAAACGAGCGCATCACTACCTTAGGATATTGGGAACAGAATGACAACTTAAAGTGTATTACGGCTCACTCACTCGCATCCCGTCTAGCCGGATAAATAACATGCACCAGGTAGCGACGAAAACAGCAAAAGAAATTTTCCAATAGCAGTAATTTTTACGAAGGAATACTATATGATGATTCATAATCACTGAATAATATGTTTCAATTTTTACTAACTGACCAGATTATGGATGAAAGTTGGTTTCTGATTTATACTAGTGATACTGTATAACAACTATACATGCTACCTGATGCTACGGCCTACTGCCATAATACTAATCGTTTCTCAGAACGGTTGTACAATTGGCCCGTATCCAACAAATATGCAATGACTAACAATAATTTGAAGAAAGAAAGTAACAATTTATAGTGTACAATGGAATTATGGTTAACATCCCCGATCGACAATTTGTTTTATTTTTACTTTACGCATTTAAAATCATTAAGCTGCAACGTTATTAGTTATTTAAATTCATATGGATATATAATGTTATGTATTTTTTTCTTTAGAGCAGGTCTCGTATAACTAATTATTGTAAATTAACAATATACTTTGGAACTTTATAAAATTCCCTATTAATAATATTATTGCGTATCTATAAAACAAATTATTCTTTAAGGTATTTCAGTGGTGTATACAAACTTGAATGGATCATCAATTTATTTCGTCCGTAAAAAATCAAACATTTTCAAAAGTGTGACGTGAAGCGAGATGAATACACAGGATAAAACACAACCGGCGGACATTAATTTACTTAAAAAATCATGTAAAGTTTAAACCAGGATGCGATCTGAAAAAATATATTTGCAGATTCTTAATGCTTTCTAGGGAAAAGTGTGTTGTAGCCTGGACTGAATGCTGGCTGCGGTGGCATTTCAACCTGGCGACGTACATCTTTGCTAAGCAGTGTGTCCAGCCACTCCTGAAAAACACATACCATAACAATACAGAAAATCATTAGACTATTACTTGTGTATGTGGGTAACTTGTGTGACTTATTGTTAAGCTTACACTGGGAAGATTTCGCATATGCGAGGCAATCGAATCAGTCTGATTAGAATGGCCTTGAGCAGCCCACCCCCGCCTTGGAGCGTTATGGTTCTGCTGTTGCGGAGAAGTGCTAGTTGTTGCCATACTGGTTGGCATTTGAAGGACTTCGTCAATGTCAACATCATCTGCATATGTCGTCGTAGATAAAGACGGTTTCTTTGGCGGAGCGATAGGGGCGGCGTCAAGAGCGGCACTTGCTGGCGGTGTCTTTAATGGTGCAGAAGTAGAAGGAGGAGAGAGATCCGAAACGGTGGATGACGAAGGCGGTGGTGCAGTCGTTTTATATACAACAAACGAAGGCTTAGTGGGTATAACTGCTGTTGTACCGATTGTGTCGGATTTTTTCTCAATTTCTTTCAAATGCTCTACAAGCTGGTGTCGAACCTGCTCTTTAAAGAGAACAGACATTCCTCCTACGCAATTTTCCTGTCAATCATAAAAATACCAATACAAATTAAGTCTTCAATAACAATCTTTACAATCTGATTGCTGTCAATAGTCAATACTTACCACGACATAGTTTACAAACAACAGTCCCACATTTCCACAGCTTGGATAACACAATTTCAGCGCTTGAATAAGTTGCTTTTGTAGTCTAGTTATAGAATTCAACAACTCTAATTTAAAATGTCCATCTCCCCCTGTGTTTAAAAAATTAAAAGGTATCATTAGTATTTTCTATTGGACTTGGTTTACTAAATAAACTAAACTAATGTCCAATGTTTTCACATTATGTAATTACCTGGAGTCTGTCCAAGAATTCTTTGCATAAGATTAGCAAGAAAATCAGTTAAAATATTTGAGTATGTGGCAGAAATATCCACGGATTCGTCTTTGCTCGAAAGTTTATTCTGAAAATATTCCAAAAACAAACGAAAATTGTCAAGTACAATGTTAATCAATCGATCAAAAATCAATGTTAGTAAACGTTGGCTCACCGAGAATTTTTCAAAGAAAGGCAACAATTTCTTCACTAAACCTTTAGCACACGTCCTCACATGAGCTTCATTTTTGGGATCCCTTCCCCTCATTAGATAATTGAGCACTACGTCTTTGAAAACCGGTTGGAGCATATCGATTAGCCTTGAATGCCTTATCAAGTCCATAATAATATTCACTGCTTCACCCTCTGCACTAGGTAGAGTGGCTGAACTAGAATTTTCACTTGTGTCAACATTGACAAAACGGTGGAAATCTGCTGGACGAGTTCGATTTGCACGAGATCGTCCAGAAGTATGATGTGTGGAGCAAGGCATCAACATGTCATACTGGGATCGAGTAAGTTCATTCCTAAGTTGTTGTAAATTTCCAAACATTCCTCCACCGGCGTTATTGTTATTATTGCTTTCGGTTCCAACGCCACCTTGCCGTCTCGGTGTGCTATTGCCACTGTTAGCCGTGGGAGTAGGCGTTGGTGTAGGTGGTGTGTTTTGATCAGAACCACCTGGAACTTGTTGCTGTTGATTTCCAGCATTGTTATTATTGTTAGACCGCATATTAAAACCTGGAACTTGTCCAAGTCCACCAGGACCAATAGGCATTGATATTGGGCCTCCAGGCCCACCAAATATATTCACCATTCCAGCACCTCCCATTCCTAGTAAGGCGCCTAGATTCTGAAGTCCTGGAGGAAGCATTCCACCAGTAATATTAATTCCTGCCATGGGATTATTAGGAAACTGCTGGGCACTAGCATTCTGATTTCCTGCTGGATTTTGAGGTGCGGCTTGAGTGGTAGTAGTCGTGGTCGATGGATTAGTCGTCGGTGGGGTGGTTCCTGCGATATTATTAGGAGGTAAATTTGGATTTCTCCATGCATTTGGAAAACCAAAACCAGTAGTTGTTGGTCTAATAGGTACATCAATGCCTTGTGGCATAGCAAAGGGAAAACCTGGATGTCCGGGATTGCCAGCAGTTCCTGCCTGGCCAGTAGTTCCTGCATTGCCACTTCCACCGGCAGCCATCATAGCAGGCATTATGCCAACGGGAATTGTCGCCCGTACCACTGTCGACTGCTCAACTAAAATGGATGACGATGCAGTCAAGCGCCTATCCTCTGGAACAATGCTAAAGTCACACATGATGTCACTAAATGCGTGAAGAGAGTGACTCACAGCGTGCATTACTGAAGAAACCGTGTCGAATACAAATTGCGTACTTTGAGATTCTCCCTAAAACCAACATTAAACAAAGCTCATTTAAATCAGGCAAATACAATGTTTCGAATTCCTCTAGTAATTGTTGGCAACTTACCGGTTCTGCATATAGTCTGTTTTGTCGTAGGGAATCTTGAAGAAATCGTAAAAATGGGTTAAGTCTATCCTGTAAAGCTAATAGGTCCTGTAAAGCTGTTGCAAGCTCGCGAAGTCTTGGTGAGCTGAAGAAAACAAAAAATAACGTTGAAATTTGTTAATTTCGTCGACAATATTAACCATTAAATATTGTATTTGATTTAAAACGCCAAATGGTGTACTAAGAAAACTTACTCAGGACGTCTTGCGGGACTTGCCGTATTCCCATTACGACCTGCAGTAGTAGTAGCAGCGGCTGTGTTTCCTCCCGAATTGCTATCTCCACCTGATGCAGAATTATTATTTGTTGCTTGATTCGGAGCTGTACCTTGCCCAGGTTGTTGAACTTGTCTTATTGCTGCTACTAAACCTTTAAAAATAAAAAACGAATTTGTTGGTAGTTTAATCGAACAATTTATTCCTATAATTTATTACTGGGTCACTGGGGCTTAAAAGTTTACCAACTTGCCAACGGCGTTTCTGGGATTTTTAATAAAAATTGGAAGCTGAAACTTAAAAGTTAACACTAGACACGAAATATTTATAGTGTTAAAATTGAAAATCCCTTAACATTACAAAACAATAGTGTTTGGGTTTAAAATATTGCAGGATTGTCTGGGAATTTCAGAGCTCATAACGAAAACCCAGGATTTCCCGAATTTTGGTAATTTACGCCTCGTGAAACTTTTAAGCACCCGTTTGTAATACTAACTAACTAATTGATACCTACCAGCTGCTGAAGACACATTAACAACTTGAGAAATCATTCTTTCGATTGACTGTGGCTCATCATCAATTTCCATTGGAATATCACTATTGCTCACAGATTCATCATCGGGTGAATTCTGATCCGTGGATGAAGAAGCAGAAGACGTTGCAGCTGCAACGGCATCGTCATCTTCCAATAGTTGAATTAAATTGAAGGCACGATTTAACATCTGATTACCAACTGTAAAAAATAAAATCCCATTGTTATTTGCAAGTCTTCGGAAATAACGTAAAACGTAAAGTTACGTTCTAGTTCTAGTAAATATTATAACATTACCCATGAGACGAACCGCAGCTCCAGAACGTCTAGGAGGATGCTGGCCACTGTCTTCATCGCCTCCATGACCTAGATTATTTAACAAATGCCAATCATTGTATAAATGCTACATAAGTTCTTTATTATTATTATTGAGCCTCGTTCCACACGTCAATTTCTTACCTTCAATGTCTATAGTAGGTAATCCAATAGCACCCATAATAATAGCGTTCCTTCCTCCTCCATTTCCATCATCCGCCGAAAATAGTATACCTCCTCCATCATTCATTCTCATTCCCGTTTGACTACCCGGCCTAGGCTCATCATTGGATGTACTATTTTGGTTTGACGGGCGCTGTACAACATGAACCACACTACTGGCAACACCTATAATCAAACAAAATTAATATTCATAAATAATAGTTTTAAATTGAATCAAAATCAGTTTCAAAGTTAGGCGTAATGTTACGGTGAACCATAGTTAATCTTACTGTATTCGCTGAGTTTTTTGTCATCCTGTAGAACCCTCCCCCGAAAAATTAGCCTTTGCTGGTCCGCTGGTATTCCTATTGTTGGTGATATCTGTTCCTTGAACTGTTTCACAGTGTTCTAAAAGTAAATATAATTACACAATCAGCATCTTTTCCTGAGTACTGTTATTAACCCCGTTCATCAACAATTTGACAATATTAATCTGCATCTACTTCACACTTACTTCCTCTTCCACGTTAAACACATGATTCTGAGAATCCAAAGTTTTTACTGTGACATCAATCATCTTGACTATTTACAAGGTCTTCAGCAGTCCACTGCGCAGCTCTTAAATTCCCTTCGCTGATGACCGTATTTACGTAGCACCGGCAAGGTGTTTATTGCTGATTAAGTTAAGGGTTTCAATTTCCAGTTCTTCCAACTTTTGCTTTCAAGGTTCACAAGTAATCAATATCAGCAGGTACCGGTGAACTCCTAGCTAGGTAGTGAGTAGTGACTAATCTGATTGGTGAGTAACTTTTCAGGAATGCGAATTTTCGGTCCTAACCTTTATCTTTGCTGTAAAAAAGCAACAAACCAAACAGAACAGATGATAAAATATTTTATGCTCAACAATCAACCACATATAACATTTCAGTATAAATGAATCTCCAATACTGTTCCAACTTTGGTCATTTGTCTCCACGCATCACAAAAAACGATATTGACACAAACTAAAGATAAAACATACCTAATATTTCTCGTTAATTGGATAACACATCCAGATCCACCTCGACTAAAACTTATTTTAATACGCACAACAAGGAAATGTCGAAATAATATGTATTTGCACGCTAATGCAGCTCATTTGTCGTCAATATTTGTATACACCTCAGTCAGCTCAAATGCAAATTTTCTATTTTCACCTGTCTGTCTCTGCCTTCTCAATGAAATTGCATCAGATCACAACATGACTCAAAAAGACCATAGTATTTGCCTTCTGGCAAAATCTCGTACTCTTAATCCACACTGAACTGGACTCTGCTTCAATGGTCGACCAAGCAAATTCTCGGCCTGTTGAAAATGACGCAAGAGTACATTTTCCTTAGGGTTGTACACTCAACCGCAATTTGAACTTGGCGCGTGGTGCTGGGTGAAAATTTTGAGAAAAATGACGCTGCTTTGTTGCGCGTTTTAACTGACGTGACATTTTAAAGTGTTTCGGGTTGGTTAAAAATTGAAGAAGAAAATTACTTGATTTTGTAGTGATATTGTTTATTACAGAGAATGCACACATAAAAGTCACACGTTCTTCTGTCGTAAGACACTAGAAGAATCACCAATCAAAATTTTACATGCATTTCATCAATCAATCAATCAATCACATTTTCAAGAACATTAAAAATGATTAACTTTGTTGTATGTTTATGTTTATATATATTAAGTTATATATGTATTTCAAAATGGCCTTTATATCATAGTAAATGATGTACGTTGTTGTTGGACAATCTTATAGTTAGTTAATAATTGTGTATGATTTGTTTCTTTACAAAAGAAGAAAGGTCGATCAATAATATGCATTACAGTACCGTTCAATTTTTGCATATTATAATAAGTGATGTTGGAGTTTGTTGTTGCATTTAGTAACCCTCGTCAAGACCGTCGTCGCATGGCTCGGTTCCAAAGTACCTATCGCCAAAGTTGCCAATTCCTGGCATTACATGGAATTTCTCGTTGATTTCAGGATCCACCTTAAAAATGTAATTAAAAAAATAAATTAAAAGAAAAGAACAGAAAATTATCGTACTAATTTATATAGTTTGCAGTATCATACCGCTGTGGTGACCAGCTTCACCCTTGGAAATGCATAGGCTATTGAGTGGACACCGGACTGCGCCATGAGAAGAGAAAGCAGTGTGATGTTTTCTTCCGGCACGTCGTGGTCCAGGAGAATGCGAATGGCCATCATGGAAGCAGCTCCGGTGGCTACTGTGGCGTCCATGAGGAAAATGTGGTAGTCAGCAATGTCCCTTGGGAGACGGAGATAGTACAGCTGAAAATGCAATTAGTAAGTACATTAAATTAGGTTATATAGAACAGAGTTTTAGATTTATTTTATGAATATGAAATTAGTACCCACCTCTGGTTCTCCAGTGGCTGTATTGGTCTGAATAAGAATCTTTCCGATTCTGATATCCTTGCAAACTTCATTCAGAGCTTGTTCCATGGTTTCCCCAGCGCGGAGAATGCTGACGCCACAAATCTTGGTGACTTTAGCTCGTTTTCCCTTATAAAGTACATTTTGCGGAGTGTCCACCACTACGTCCTGGAATGGGAGGAGACTCAAAGCGTATTCGATAAGCAAACGAATGAGACGTTTGGAGTAAAAAATAAATTCATCTCGTGGTGTGTGCGTGCATCGGATAAAAGTGTGTAGGCCCAATATTTGATTTGTTGTTGGGAGAACAAAGAGAGAGTCAGGATCTGTGGCAGATTGCAGCAGTTCTTTGCACCAGCCTTCAGCCAGTTTCTCACGGACCTTCAAGCCGCGAGCTTGGAGCTGGCTGTGGACGTGCTGGACAATGAGATTTATAGCGACTTCGTTGTCTCCACCTCTAGGAACTGTAATTAAATTAACGTTAGGAGTTGTTATAAGCAAATCTTTCATAACAATATGATCAAAACATTTTTATGCGACATTTAAAACTACTCACCAATTATATCAGCATGTGCCATCTACAGGAAGGCAAAAACGAATAATCATATTCAATTAATCATGTAAAATTTAAAATTTAAGTTGCTTATAAAAATTGATGTACCTGAGGAGCAATATAGTTGTCAAAAGCTGGCTTGACAAACTTGTTGTACTGCTTCAGACAGCCATCCAGATCCCTACCTCTTTCGGAAATATCACGCCGCAGACGACGTGCCAGTCTTGTATCCGCATCCGTATCCACAAATACTTTAACATCTAACAGCTATTAATAAACATAAAAAGAGTTCCTTGAATTAACTATTATTTCCAGCGAAAGTTGTCGTCAAAAGTATATTATATTTAAGTAAATATAAGTTCATACGTTTAATACTTCCAGATGATGAAATGTGAATATCCCTTCAAAGATGATAACATTTGCACCATACATTGTTTTGGAATTGACTTCACGACTGTGCGTCACAAAGTTGTACACCGGGACTTCCGCCTTCTTTCCATCCCTAAGCCGATGAAGTACCTCCAGCAAAGCGTCAAAATCAAAAGCGTCTGGATGGTCAAAGTTAAACTCATTTCTACCAGCCAGGGCTCGCTCCTCTGCGTTAAAAACCTTGTAAAAGCAGTCCATTGAGAGTCTGGTCACCCATGGAACATTTAACTCTTGGATGATCTTATCTGCCACCGTTGTCTTTCCAGAAGCTGATCCACCGCAAATACCTACGAAAAGATAATAAAAAAACTTATAGTCTCAAATAGCCCCAAACATATTATATAAGCAGTATATGCAATAAGTATGTTTAGCTGGGTCCATACCAATCACACAAGGTTCTACATGTTGTCCTTGAGCGTCATACCATGGAGGTCTCCCAGCAGTGTAAATGGTCCTGGTCAAAGTTCGCAATATTCCGTCATGACGCCGAGAGCTACTTCCGAGCAGAGCTCCGTTTGAAGACAACGTCCGTTGTCGTCTCCTAGCGCTACCTCCTTCCGGGCTCAAAACAGTGGCAGCTCTTTGATCCCTGTTGACCACCACAGGTATCTCCTTCTTCTTGGTTATAGTGGGGTCATTGCTCCCACTGGAGGCTGAGGATTGTTCCTCATCCTCGTGGAGAAGTATCACGTCGTCATCGTCCTCATTAAACATCAGCTCTGTCTCGTTCTCCGTGTCCGTTGTCACATTAGAATCGAGGGGATTCTCATCCGTCATTTCGTCAGTTTCCACTGAGCCGGGTGGTCCAGGAACCATCGTCTTTATTATGGCGTCAAACTCGTATCCTTGATCATAACCTCCACTGTTAAGAGAGCAAACAAAATTTTGACAATTACCCATACTTAAGATATCGTTAGTGTCTCACTCTTCACAACAACAAAAAAGTTCGTATATCTACATCTCCAACCTTTCAGAACTAGCAGAGCTCGGAGGATCTTTAGTGACCACGACAGTTTTAGGTATCAAAATCTTTGTCAGCTTTTTCCCACCACCAACACTATTATTACTGCCTTTTCCACCGCTGTCCAAACCAGCACTGTTGCTATTCCCCATTCCAAACATCCCAATCGTAGGATTCTTCAGAATCGAGGGACTGGGTGCTGAGGATGACGTGATATTCAAACTATTTCTATTGTTATTACTCTCTAACTCCATTTCTACTTTTTTATTGCCTGCAATTACAAATTACTGCAGCGTCAGTAAATCTGTATCCCTTTCTTTCTGACACACTTTGTTCTTGGTATTATACTTATGATCTATCTGAAACCTAACACCTTATGCACTTAATGTAGAGATGGATAAAGTGTCAGAAAACTTGGACAACAAAAATATTAACCCTTCTTTAATCCGCTCTCTACTACTTTAACTGCCAACTGCTCACTAAAACAAAACAGCTTGTCTTTGCTTGTTCAGCACGAAGACATAAAAAGTGTCTTTTTCTGATGCTTTCAGCATTTGCTTCTTCTTTCTTCTTCGTCAGAGTTCACAGTCAAGATCGGCCTATGTTTTTTTTTATTTTATCCAGAAGATAAGCTAAGAGGAGAAACGTGCAAAGTAATAAAATGCTTGGATGAGTTCACTACTCGTCATAACTCATATTATGCAGAATGTTTGAGTTAAGCCTTTGTAAATTACGTATTTACGCTTTATTATCTTTGCATTTAAGTAAGACAAGCGTCGGCCTGACCGGCTAAAACTATATATATCTATAAGGAAAATTTTCCTTTGAGATTGGGCTGACGTTGATATACGAAGATTATGAATGATGTAGTGGAGAAAGATAAAGATAAGAGATTAACAGATGCGTCTGTGTTTAAAAGGTTAAAAGATCAATAGTAAGACCAGGCTCAGATTATTCTACGTGAGATGTTGTTGATGATGATGATGATGTTTTAGAGAAGCTAATAATCCTTCTAATTTTGCAAAATAATCCTCTACTACTCTTCAACTGGTGCTGCGGATGTGAAATCTGATCTTAAGATATACACTATGTAAGTATGTCTAGCAATGTCTCAAATATAATGTCTGCAAAAGTGTCGTCTACTTTTCTATTCTCGTTGAGAACAACAAGCTTCTTGGGACACAATGCCGATTGTTCACAATCACAACCTTCATAATCAGTGAGTTTTTTGAATAGCACTAAAGTATGTTGTGGGAGTAGGTGGTGATTCTGATGAGAAAGATGTGCGAGCTGTCTTTCCAACAACGGCATGACGGAGAAAGAAAGACTGAACCAATGTGCTTCTTCCCTTCTTATAACTTTTGTGTTGATATACAAACCAGAACAGAAATAAATATTTTACGCCGGAGAAACGACAGTTTCAGTTCAACTTCTCAACATTTTTCCTGTTATGTTCTTTAGAGCATGCTTCACACGTATTAAACTAAAGTTACGGAGTAGCCCCAAAGATAAAAGTATAATATGCTCATAGCGTGCATGTCAACGTGCTTTTGCTACTGTTTTATGCATTGTAATATAATTGTATCTCAGTTTCGTCAAGTCATATATATGAAGTCATTCGTATCCTGACTTCTTATCTCAGAGTACGCAATAGGCGTAATAAGAAACATAATGTTCCTATTTTTTTTTACATATGCAACGCAATACTCTTTTACGGAGAGTGTCGGCTCGAGTTGGAGAGCGGAAACCATGTGGTTCTCGTGATCCTGACTGATATTGTACTATGAGGAGTGGAGTATGTAGGTAGTGTAGGTAATAGCTACACAACAGAAGAATACAAGCGTCAATCCACACACAAAGAGCAGTGGACTAGATTACTTTTGAGGTTGGCCGATGAAAGAGTAAATGAGAATATGCAGATGGGTTACATTACATTGCAGATTGCATTAAAGTTTTGTGACAGTTTCCAGACCCCTAAAATCGATTCTTGCAGTCGCTCACCTCCATCCCAAGTGAATCTCGTTTTTATATTATATTATACATAGTGTGGTCTGGGTTGGAATAAGATGAGAACAACAACAACTCCAATTTGAAGAATAAAACATGAGTCACCCACCATGTATACGTGTGTACTTTTGTTGGACCTAGTCCAGTATTATTCCCAAAAAGAATTAGATTGAGTACGAATTCCTAAAAAAAAAGCTCTGCTTATCGCTCTCTAGCTCTATATAAAATCATGCAATTTCATTCCTGTCTGGTGCAAAACCCAAGGCAAATGTCATCCTTATTCCTAACCTAAATGCTTGTGTCTCGACACCATCATATATCTAGTACGCAGAGCCTACTACTAATCCTACCATCATCATGATCGGCATCAGCTTCTCATGATAAGTGGAGTGAAGTGTGGCTTCCCTATGAGCAGTGAATTGCACTGAATTGCAGGATGATACCGATTGCCGACATTCATCAGAGCATGCCTGCACTGCACATGTCGTGTCAATGAAATCTCGAGCCAATTTCATGTTCTGATTTCCTCGTGTTGTCAAAGTCAATGAAAGCGAGTTGAGTTGGAGTGAGAGTTGAGGATATGTCCACAAAAAAAGACAAAGACGATCTCATACCCTATGCACTGTCTTCTCCAATCATGTATGCCGAGAATAAGAACGCTCACTCATTGTGATGTTGAACATCACTGAAACGCATGCAACCATGCCTAACTGGTTATTCTGATTACCGAATGCGGAATTAAACTTCCAAGTGGAAAGAACCAAAGGTTTTGTTTATAAAAGGTTATCATATTTACAAACTCAAAACCTAGATTTTTTATTACCATCATAATATTGCATTTGATTTATAAATGAATGACAAGAAGAGACTGCCTCCGATACACATAGTGGAACGCTTGTGTCATTGGACAAAGGAGTTGGAGAAAAGAGGAACAGTCGAAGCCCAAATTTAAAGCTATGCACTGACAAAGTCAATCGTTTTTGCAGTCGCAATTCACTAATTTTTTATTACTTTCAACTGATTTGATTATGAAATACCATAAAAGCTGCAGTGAGGCTTAATGCAATGCAGAATACCGGCTACTTACTAATCCTCCCTTTACGCAGTCCATTTTATGCATGACTAATAATTGTTCCGTAGGAAAATATGCATGTAACTCTAAATTTTACCTTTAGTATTTGTGAATGAACATTTAGTGTTATGTTTTAAACACACATGTACATATATCATGTTTGATCGTTGATGACAGTTTTGTATTGAATAGTTTGCAATTTTCACGTAGACACATTGTTTGTATCTTTACAAAAGTTATACAATTTGATACATTCAGTTTGCTATCAAGTCAAGTACGTGTATAAATATTTACATGTTTATTTTGTGGTGAGTGAGTGAGATATCGATGAGGCTCGATAAATCACTGAAACAAGTTATGAGATTTACATAGAGTTCGCATATATGACATGACATGGTGACACTAGAGATACCCATTCACCCAAAACCAAGAAATCCCGAAAGATAAGTACGATAAGGTAACCCCAACACTTCCGAACAAGCAGATAGACTAGTTTGGACGTAGTTTGCTGCAACGGCAAAGATAGTTTATGGGGTAATAATTTCATTGATGAATGATCTAACAATCCATAACTCGCAACCGATGATGATGCATCATGAGTGACGCACGACCCATGGCCCTCATCCAGAGCATACAAAACTCTAATGTATAGAGTTTCAAAGGAAATGACATTTGAGAAAATAAAGTATTGGTATACTTACCACGGTTCAAAGCATCATGATTGTTCGATTGTTGATTGATATAGACTCGAAACACTTTTACTATATTTTTGCTCATGTAACTCTGTACAATGCTTTCAGCATATAAAAAATGCAATGTGCTTTGGTGTGCTGTCTCAGAAATGTCCTTTTTGCTCTTCTTTGTGTCAAAACTTTCTTTCTTTGCTTTCACATTGAATTTAAATTCCAGAGTCTCCAGTGACTCTGAAATAAATTTTAAGGTGTAGTCAAGTAACTTCTATTAGCAGCACTCACGCGTGAAGAGGACAAGGAAGATTGAGATTCAATCTGGTTTCAGCTGACACATCCTGATCATGATCATTATCAGCATCTCAACCTCACACACTATTTGATTTATAAGGGAAGCAAGAGTGTCTAAATCTAACCTAATGTCTTACAGGATATTTTTTCCATAGTCAGTGCAGCTGCAGTGGAATAACCTGAAGCTTTGAAAGCTACCTATATGGACTCTAGCTAGCTGTCTTTTTGGGCATTATACACAAAACAGAACATAACAGAATAGGGTATATGAATTTTCGGTTCATTCAGGGAATATGAATAATGTTCTATTCCATCTGTACTACTGTGTATAGGCAATAGAGCGACCTTCAAAGTTTTACGGGTCTATACAGAGGAACAAGAGCAACGACTTGGAATGGAAATTGGGATATTGGATTGGATAGGATTGAAATGAAATCGGACAGGGACACATATAATGATGGGAGCATTGCATTAGTAATAATGCATGTACCCAACCAAAGCTAATACTAAATACGCATGTATCCTTAGATGCTTATGACATATCCAACGCTAAAAGTTTTTAGTGAAAAGGTTTTCATATACGCTTTTGCCCATATTATCCTTCTAGGAATGAGGAGAGAAGAAAGAAAAGTAGCATCAAATCATGCCGTATGGGAGGAAATATACGTCATATATGTATACGTAGACCCCGTTCTTTGTTTCTCTTTCAGGGTTAAATAGAATCGACGTGTTGATTTAATATGATATGAGAGAGAGCCAGAAGAGAGTCGACAGCTAATTTTGCAAAAAATGTACTAGCACATGAGCATGTGCAAAAGTTATATGTACTTTACGTATTACTGATGCTGCTCATAGCTGCTTTGTCTGCAGTCTTCAGCGTTTCATATTTATGGAGAGAAGAAGATGACTGACATTGATGTATCATTGACAGATGAAATGTTATGTGTTGGAGAGGTACGATACATACGATTGTCCTGTAGATACTATTTTTAGCTGCGGAATCGTTGTTTTAATCAATAATACTAAATCCACACGAGGGATAATTGAAACAAAGGCTTATTATGAAATTAAAATGTTTATATATATGCGTCTTCTTTCCAATTTCTTAGAAAACGATTAAACACGCTGTACTTGACACTGGTCTCAAGACATCCTTGTTCAAACAATTTTGCCCAGAGGTATTTATGCGGATCCAGTTTTGGGTGCTTGTAAAATATAAGGCCAAGTGTTTTTATGGAATGTTTGTTTACTGTTAAAGGTCTCTGGTTAGAAGGGCAACACGCAATTTGTATCGGAATATTTTACAAATTGAAGCAGGTGTGTCACCAAAGCCAATGCATAAGACACTGTATCCACTATTAATTTATTCTGCTGCTGGGAGATATTTGAAGACTGGAAGGCAAATGTTTCCATCTTATGAAAATTATTGAAGAAACACCTTAGCATGTAATGAAGGGTTACGTTTCATTTATACACACAACTGTCAAAAGATGTTCAGCATTTTATTTGACATTCAATACATCTTGTTTGTGCTTAGGCATTAGGTCAACAACAATCAAGTCAAGTCTAACTTTAGGGTTTTAGGCTAAAAATGGGGATTGTAACAGTGTGAAGCAAGTGTAATATGCAAATTTAAATATGTGAACGGATAATAGCAATGAAGGCTTGTATTTTTATGCATGATTGTGTGAAATTTAAATGCGTCTTGAAAAATAGTTTATTTGTGGACGCCCATCTCTATTAACTGATGAAAGCAGTTTACTGATTTAGTTTGATGAGAAGTCCGTCTGGCAATCCGGTAATGGCATGTAGGTTGGTAGTACATTCATAAACGCTATTAGGAAAAGGTCCTACAACACCCATGCTACCCGATTCGGTCATAGGTTAGTCACAGTATCATATCATGACCTCAATAATGCCTTCAAACAATATTTGAAAGGAAATGAGGCGAATTCTTGGTTTATTTTTGGTCTCAAGTCGTCCCAGGAGACTTTGTTTGGTCGACACACTTTGCTTCCTGTAACAGGTTTCATCGTTTCATGTACATACAACGGATTTGGGGTGTATCGTGTATCTTGACATTCATCGTTAGAGCAATAAGACTGACCCGTCATCATATGTCATGGAAAATTACCCCCACTGTATAGTATAAGCGAAACTGATCATACAAAGATAATTTCGATGTGAAGCACTAGTTGCCAGTTCTTAAAATTCTTTGTCACATGCTTACTTTTTATATTGTATATTCAATATTATGCCCCACAGAAGCAAAGAACTGTATAACAAAAAAGCATTTACTTTTAGTGGGTGCTATATAAATGATGGTTGATGGGATATAAAAGTCAAAAATAAATTGAGTCAACCACGCAATGTTGCTTCAGAACTTCAATCACAAACATTCTTCCCAGCAGCATACGAGTAAAAATTATGCAGTCTCAAATTGTGAAAACAGTGCACTGGTATTATCCTCCTCTTGTGTGTGATTTTTCATGAAATCCTTATCATGAAAACGTTTCTGAGAACCTATTGGACCTTTGCACTGCTCTACTTTTGTTCAGACACAGTGGTGCTTCTTGTCAGAGGTCATGGACGGCTCATGAAGCCTCCGGGCAGATCATCTATTTGGAGATTGGATAAGTATAGTCATTTGGAACCACCAGTGAATTATGATGATAATCAGTTATTTTGTGGGGGAACTCATCAAAAGGAAAACCCTGGAAGGTAAATTTAGCTTTATAGGTTTACTATATTTCCATTCCGAGTTTAGTATTCCGTAATTTCAAAGACAGAAAACTGTATTTCTGAAGAAATTGTGGAGTTTGCGGAGATCCAACTTATGAGCGACGTCCAAGGTCAAATGAGATAGGAGGAAGATTTTACAGAGGCATTATTACGGAGGAGTATCAATCTGGAGACCTGATAAGAGTGGAAGTAGAGATCACTGCGCCACATTTAGGTTATATGGAATGGAGGCTATGTACAGAGCCCAAGTGGGAGACTCAAGACTGCTTCGATAAACATTTGCTCAAAATTGGAGATGGATCTGGAGAAAGTCGGATTTACGTTGGGAGAGAGGCTGGACTTTTTTGGGCAAAGTTGAAACTTCCGGATGACGTCTCTTGCGAACACTGTGTGATTCAATGGTAACTAAATCGCTACTTACGCAAATTGTCCTATAAATTATAGGCTATAATATAATTGATCATATTATTCCAACGTTTAAAAATTCATTATTTTGTTCATTTTGCCCCTAGGAATTATCGAGCTGGTAAAACATTTTTAACCATTTCATTGACACCTTTTCACACGTTAAGCTTACCATGTAGCTTTGTAAATGTAAATGTAAATTGCGTAACTATTTCAGGAAACAATTGGGGGGTATGTCCCAACGGTGAAGGCGATCTCGGATGTGGACCCCAAGAAACATTTAGGTAAGGCCCAGAGAGAAGTGATATACTTAAAGTTACATACATGGGGATTTGAAGCGTTGTAGGAAATCGTAACGGCTACATATTTGATAACAGTCCTAATCACTTATCATTCTACATTACAGGGGCTGCAGTGACGTGAGAATTGTGCCAAGAGGAAAGCAATTTAAAAACTTTGGAAAGGTCATCTTCGTGAGCAAAAGAAATCATCATAAGAAACAGGAGGTTGAAGGAAATGATATCTGAAACTTTTCCTAAACTACCCCAATTTAAGGATTTAATCAATTCAAATGTACATTCACCTGTATTATCACTTAATAGAGCTTATCAGTCTGTGAAATCAAAAGCTCACTTTTAACTTTTATTTATTATTACCAACTCTGTTAAGTTACACAATTTGGCATTTCTTGCATATTTCCCTTTTGCTTTGTGCCAAACGAATTCATATCCGTTAAGTATATACTGACAGTAGTTATATTTAATATGCTTCACAGTACAAGTAAACGACTATTGAATTAAATTAAGCAGGACATGGTCGTTATAAAATGTCGGCTTTAAATTTCATACTTTTACATAATAAAGGAAGTTGAGGACTTTTACTTTCCGTAAGGTATTGCAGCTTACTACATCAGGTTTTTATGTATTTGTAAATTTGAATAAAATGTAGCTTTAAACCATTTTTTTAGAATGCTAAAAACTGATGTTCAGCGTGCTCAACTATTTCAATGATTTTAAATATTTTCATGAATTGACTAGTCTTAAATCTGCATATCCTCAATTTTCCCATTAACACATCAAATACTGTACTTCCACAAAGAACAAGATATATGGGATACATGTATTAAAGCATGCAATATCAAATATGCATGTACAGTATACAGATCGGACTGAACATGAGAATACGAAAGGCTTTTGCATTTCATTTGATAATGATGCTTGTGTGCTGATAAAGGTAGATGAGCTACTCGCAATAGAAAAGCCGGATTGCAAAAGACAGATAGAAGTATCAAATGTGGCTGCAACGAGTTAGTTCAGTAGTAGTTGATAACGTATTTTTCAAGAAAAGTTATAGCATTGTTGGTGGTATTACCAGGAGGACTGCTTCTTTCACATCTTCTTCATCAAGAGCAAAGGCATCATCATCGACTTTAGTGAGGAACTTTCAGAATTTAAGAAACAGCTGCTGCTGTCAAGAGCCGAACAACTTGTCATTATTTTGCACCTCCAGCACATTTTGGACCGGCACTCCTAGAGTAAAGGGGATTCCAGAGAATTGGGGATCGAAAAAGAAGTCGAGAAGTGGGAAACCTATAAAGATTGTGATTGAAATGGCGACTGACGAGAAAATTGAAGAAATTTTGGCTCCCTTGAGGGCAGCTGTTAAGGAGCAGGTATGCGGGATTTATAATAGTTGATAATGCTAAGGATGAAGGAGGATGATTGATAAGGTTTTAATTGATTTTGATTTGTTTTGTAGGGAGATATCGTTCGTAAAATGAAGGAAATGGGGGACAGCGAAATTGACATCAAGAAAGCGGTTGTGGAGCTCAAGGCAAAGAAAAAGGTGTTGGAGGACCGAGAGTTGGAGTTGAGCAAGAAAGAGGAGGTCTTTGATAGAACGAGGCTGGAAGATTTACTCAAGAGAAGGTTCTTCTATGATCAATCCTTTGCAATTTATGGTGGCGTTACTGGACAATACGATTTTGGTCCTATGGGTTGTGCTACCAAAACCAACTTTCTTAACTTTTGGCGTCAGTTCTTTGTTCTGGAGGAGGGGATGTTTGAGGTGGATTGTAGTATTTTAACTCCCGAGCCTGTTCTCAAGGCTTCCGGCCACGTGGACCGATTTGCAGATTTGATGGTGAAGGATTCCAAAACTGGAGAGTGCTTCCGGCTCGACCACTTGATTAAGGCGACGGTGGAAAAGCTACAAAAAGAAAAGAATGTTGATCAGGCTAAGCAAGACAGAATGCTTCAGGTTCTTGCACAATTGGATGGCTACTCGAAGGAAGATATGGAAGGCCTTATCCAAGAATTTAATGTTGTTAGCCCCACAACTGGAAATCCCGTAGGACCTCCAATGGAATTCAACCTCATGTTCTCCACCTCAATCGGTCCAACTGGTCTTGTAAAAGGATTTCTGCGCCCTGAGACTGCTCAAGGTATCTTTGTGAACTTTAAGCGACTTCTTGAGTTCAATCAAGGAAAACTGCCGTTTGCTGGTGCACAAATCGGGAATGCATTCAGAAATGAAATTTCTCCAAGATCCGGTCTTCTCCGTGTGAGAGAGTTTACTATGGCAGAGATTGAGCACTTTTGTGACCCTATTGATCTAACTCATCCCAGATTTGCGGAGGTGAAGGATACCACAATGGCCTTTTATTCTGCCTGCGATCAAATGGATGGAAAGCGACCAACTAGAAAAACTATTGGGGAGGCTGTTGATACAGTAAGTTGAAAATATTATCAAAACATATATCCATTTTACAATGAATTTTTATACATTTTTTAAAATTGCGTTCCTCCTATTTTTAGAAACTCGTTGCAAACGAAACACTCGGCTATTTCCTTGCTAGGATTCAAATGTTTTTGGAAAAGGTTGGAGTTAACGCTGAGAAACTGCGCTTTAGGCAGCACATGAGCAACGAGATGGCTCATTACGCGAGGGATTGCTGGGATGCTGAAATTCTCACTTCTTATGTAAGTAACTAACTTCTTCGCATAAAACAGCGGAATTCAGTAGCATGTGTGAATAGTTAATCATGAACATCTTTTTTTACTGTGACAGGGCTGGGTAGAATGTGTTGGTTGTGCCGACAGATCTGCATTTGACCTTAACCAACACAGCAAAGCTACTAATGTCAAACTCGTGGCAGAGAAACGTCTTGCAGCTCCAAGGAAAATTGAGCAGTTACAAGCAACACTGAATAAGGCAGCAGTTGGAAAACAATTCAAGCAGTTTGCGAAAGCTATAGGGGAGTACTTTGAAAATATTGATGTTTCAGAGTTGGAGTCTCTCGCAAAAAGTTTAGAATCCGACGGGTACGTTATATCGAATTCTCGCTATTCATATTTAGTGCATTGGTATCAGACAATCAGACGAATAGTAACAGGTATGACTCATGTATATTTTTGCAGCGCAATGGAGATCACTGTGAAAGACAAGCAATTCAAGTTGACTCCAGCTGAAATCTCAATTGGAAAACAGGAGAAAACTATTCACGTTGAGGAATTTGTTCCGAATGTGATAGAGCCCAGTTTTGGCGTAGGAAGAATTTTGTATTCTATTTTCGAACACAATTTCAAAGTTAGGCCGGATGACGCTCAAAGAACGGTAAGTGCACATCGGAACAGCTAATTATTTTAGTTTAATATTAAGTGTAAATGAAATTTTAAAAAGTAAATTGATTTGTATTTCAGTATTTTTCCCTGCCACCATTGATAGCTCCAGTGAAATGCTCTGTCCTTCCATTAAGCAGTAAACCAGAACTGCTCAATATGGTCACTTTGGTGTCACAAGAACTGAGAAAACGGGAGATATCGTTTCGTGTTGATGATTCAAGTGGTTCTATCGGCAGAAGATACGCCAGAACTGATGAGATTGCTATTCCATTTGGTATCACTATTGATTTTGAAACTGTTAAAAGTGCAACAGTTACACTAAGAGAGAGGGACTCAACCCTTCAAGTTCGGTTACCAGTAAGTAGATTAAATTTTTTCATCACCAGTAGCTTAGAACTTACCTGAACATGTGTAAATACTTGAACCGTTTTCTTTATTTTCAGATCGACAAAGTTGGTGATACAGTTCGTGATCTAGCTACTGGAGCATTAACCTGGGCAAAAGCAATGGAAGTATTTCCCAAGTTTGATTCTCAAGAAGCAAGCTAATTAATTCACCAAATTGTTATAGTACACTATATACAAGCATCATAAAATGATTGCATTTTTATTACTTGTTGTTACCTTCAATTATCGATACGAACAAAAGCATTAGCTTATTATTAAGATTTTAGGGATCTTCATCAACAATGTTTCAAATTCAAGCCTATGAAACTACATATTACTGGCTATTACCTTGAATGGTACAATATGGAATAAATAATTTGTTCTGGGATACTTTACCGAGGAATTGTGTTTTTATTGAGTTCATAGTTCATGCAAGCATCATAATGAAATACATGTATGTATATGATAATAGAATGTTCATAAACGTCAGTAAAACTTAAAACTATTTCAAACAAACTTTACCACTTAAAGTTTAAGCTTCGCAACAACATGACAAATACGTAGATCTTTCTATGATGCATATCAACGTTTTCCTGTACCAAGTAGAAGTAGGGTATTGACTAAATTTGTAAACATGGCATATCTTACTTCATACTACTTCATAGTGGAGCATTTAATGAATAGCTAGGTAATTGGTACATAAATCAATATTAATTTAATTTTAACTTTCCCGAAACAGTTATATGGCTAACAGTAATTAAATGATAAACTATTTATGTACATCAATGTGTTCACTGTCATTATCGAAAGTCCCATGTTCATATTATTATATAATTAAATCGCGTATTTATATTATATTCGTACATGCAATGGGACTTGTCTCGATTTGTTCATTCCTTAAAAGTTAATTATATCCTAGAGTTTACTAGACTACGTTTACAGTTACGAACTCACTACGAACCAGCAGTGAATTTTGCACCATCCGTTTTCATATTACATTTATTATTTCAAAAATATATAAACGATCGAAAATCGTTAACAAGGAACTCAGAGGAATTTGTAGTAGTAGTTACTTACAACTTACAAGAAACGTGCGATTTTGGTTATGGACTTTAACAAAAAAAGATTAAATGATCCCAATCGTGGATTTCTTATTATCAATTATATCAGTTCATCATCGAGCATTCAGTTAGTTATTATTTAATTTACAAAACAAATTACAAACACCATTTTCTATATTTCACAGGTCCGGTAGTCTTTAATTGTTTTTCTTCGAACCGGCGTCAAAATCATATGGTGGAGGCGCAGAAGAAGGTGGTGGCACAAACGCCTGATTTCCGTTAGCATATGCAAATCCGTTTGGTGGTGCAGTATAAAATCCTGCACCTGGAGCTGCACCGAATTGTTGTTGAGGATACGGTGCAAATCCACCATTTTGCTGAGGAGGATATACTCCGTTTTGTTGAGGTGGATATGCTCCAGTTTGCTGTGGTGGATATGCTCCAGTTTGCTGAGGTGGATATGGATATCCTGCGTTTTGTGGAGATTGTGGTGGAGCATAACCTGCTGCTCCGTATGGATTGGCTGCAGGCTGTTGCTGATAATAAGGTTGCTGTTGCGGCATCTGCCCCTGTCCTCCAATTCCAGGATAAGGAGGTGGAGCTTCACTAACAAAAACGGTGCCGGCTGCAATAACATTTAAAGAGTATTTTAGTGACTTGCTTATGATTTGGAAGTGGCAAGGTGTGAGAACTGAGGAGAAAAGCATTCGGAATGAAATCAAATAATAATGCAAAAAATCATTATTTATTCGACATTAAAGCTCGGTCGGTACACATAGCGGTACATATGGCAAGCAAAAAAAGGTACTTTAAATAGAACCAGCACCATAAAGGTACTGTGAGTACGGACGGCGGTACTAGTATAATACCCTAAAATCAACATTGAAAGCTCTTACGGAGATTCTAAGTGGAAGACAACGCGAACGAACGCCTTAAAGTTCAAGTTTCAAAAGAAAACTGGGAGGATTAAAGGAAAATACAAGGATTTATTAGCAGTACCCTCAGGTGGTGGGAAGTTGTATGCTGGTGGAGCCCATCCGTAGTAGCTGTTGGGAGCTGCATAGTAGGACGGTGGAGCTTGTTGATAAGGCGAGTTTGGTGCCGTTGCAGCTGAATAGGATGGAGGAGGAGTATTCCAGAACGTATTCTGACTTGTCATCTGCTTTGCTGT
Organism: Orchesella cincta; assembly: GCA_001718145.1. Taxonomy (NCBI): domain Eukaryota; kingdom Metazoa; phylum Arthropoda; class Collembola; order Entomobryomorpha; family Orchesellidae; genus Orchesella; species Orchesella cincta. Next base: position 30,240 of record LJIJ01001293.1, read on the forward strand.
AGGAAAGAATGAATGGTTAAAAATTGTTAACCAAATTTAACCAAACACACTGGCCATTAAGAAATATTACTGAACAGTTTTGATTTACTTACCCAACTGCATGGCTCGCACCATTCCTTGTGCAAAGTCGATTGCTCCTCCGCTCTTGAAAAGCAGCTTAAACTTGGCTTCACCCCTCCAGTTTCCATCCGGCTGAGCTCGAACTTTGCCTTTCAAATAGTTTGCTCCAAACATTGGCTGTTCCACATCAACCTCTGACAAGACACAGAACGGGAATGAAAATGACTGAAATGAGCCAGAATTGTGTCCTTTGCCAGCGAGAAAAATCAACCGATGAGTAGTCAGGTACGCATTTCCTCCCTTCTCCCCAATCTTGAGCTGTTCGTTTCCAGAAAATGAGAGAACAGCATTTGGAGCGTGGAGAAGAATTCTATAAGAAAACATTTTAAATATATGTTTAACTCTAATTGATTTTGAAAACCATCGAAAAATTGAAAAAATTTCTATATTATGTTAAAACTCACACTTCTCCCTGGTGGATAACCACACCACCGTCACAATTTGCTGTATTCAACGACATGTCGTCTTATCCGTCACTGTAATTTGATAATCGATTGAAACCCCTGATTCCGAACGATTTTACAATAATTTTTTCTGCAACTGTCAGCAGTCCTCAACAACCTGAAATAAAAATCAAACGAGCGATTCGTTTAGTAAAATCACAAGTTGTCAACAGATCATATTGATATGACGTCTTTACTTGCTCCTACACGTAATATAGCATACAAGAATGAATCATCCACAACAATACGCCTACTTTTTGACAACGTCATTACTAAACAAAACCTTAAATTAGCTTTATCTTACCTTACACAAACTGATGACTTCGATCCTCGACCCTCAAATATTTCTTACGGAACTACCTGTCTATAAATCGGGATAGTAGAGAATTCTGGATTTATCCTTCGCAATAAAAAAGTATTACTCATTCACGAACGTTTTGACTTCTGTACTATTCTATTGCAGTAGTCCAATAGTCACAATCATAATACTCTTGATATAACCCAAAAAGTTAGATTTTACTACTTATGCATGTATATATTTTGAGGTATTTGGTATCTACTGTACGAATACGAAGTAAGAGTCACATGACGTCACATGAATAACAAAAACATGATATGGATTTGTACATAGGAGCAGATAACAACATTTTTATATATAGTGCATTTTTATCCTATGCACATAATTGAGAGCGACGACTGCTTTGTATGCGACGAGCACGTTCGGGTCGCCCCAGAAAACAAGATGAATGAGCCGGATCATGTCAAAAGATGCATAAAAAAGGGAAAAGTACATAAAAGAAGAAATGCAAATGAACAGAAATTGAAATGACCTTCCTTCTGATCTGATTTGTTTGTGTGAGTTTTATGTAGAACTGAAGCTAAGGAGAGCAAGAGATTTAATATCAAATCGTCTTTTCTGTTTGGTTTGAAGGGTGAGGGGCTGAAAAATGTTTCGGATTAGTTTTTTAACAATTGAAAAGTTATTTTTGTGATTAAAGTTGAAAGGCTGAAACTTGAGGAAAGGAATCATAAATTCGAGGCTAATATAATATAGTAAATATCGGTTAACAATGCATCATCATCATCACAGAGGAAGTTCTGGAGGAGGAATACCAGCGGTTCCACCTCCACCGCCTGTGTTGACCGGAAGATCGTCCAGGGGTTCTGGCTCTAGGTAAATAAGAAGGGTTACTTGATGAAGGAAGGGAAGGGGTTAAATGGACTCTGTAATGATGATGTTTTTTTGTCAAGGCCTAGCGGAAGATCGAGGAGTCGTTCCAGATCCCCACCTGGTGGCTCAAGGGGGAGTAGTCGATATCATGGGCGGAGTAGTGATCAGAGCAGAGATCGGGATTTACGGGAGCGTGAGAGACTGGGAGGAGAAAGGGAACAAAGGGATAGAGATAGAGACCGTGAACGGAGGAGGTCTCCAAGCCCGTATAGAGGCAGCAGCAGGTAATGATGGGATATGAATTCATTTTTAAACATGTATGATGGAAGTGAAATGAAGGGTTAGTCTAATTCTTTATTTATTGATAGGGATAGAGAACGGGACCGTAAACACCCTGCTACTGCTTCTAGCTCAGTATCTAAAGGATCTCTTCAGTCTGTTTCCACTAATGTTGGGTTAGAAGCACTCCAATCAATAAGTCTTATTACTGCCGATGCTGCGCCAACAATTATACGTCGTATCCTGAATCCTGAAGATGTAAAAATTCCGAGACGTGTGGGTGAAGGCTCTCGTCCAATTTTTGACAGGGATGAGCTTCGTGAAGCAATGCGGAGGAGAATGCGAGCCAACGATAACGAGGAAAATCCTCCTCAGCCCAATACATATATTACAGAGCCAACAGTAACTCAACAACGAGTAGTAGCCATTATTCGAGAACCTGTTGGTGGACCTCCTGATATGTATTTAGCTTCCAAAGATCCTGCCTTTCAGCATGCAATTGCTGCTACCAAATTGTCTTCAGGCTCTGTCGGTGCTAGTCACTTACAGACTATTCCTCCTGATGCTGGAAGATCAACGGCGTCGTATCATCGAAGATCTCCTTCCCCTCCTTCGAGTTCTAGGTCAGCTGCAGCACGCCAAAGTCGATTTTCTTCTCCTCCTCCGCTACCTTCACAACTAGCCAGTTCTTCGAGGCAACGCTCTGTGGAGCGTGAACGGGAAAGGGAGCGAGAGCGTATTTTGATGGAGCGAGAACGGGAGCAAATTCAAATCCATCGTGCTATTGAAAGAGAGCGAGAACAACAAGGAGGTAGAGGTGGTGGTGGTCCTAGTAGCAGAGATCGTGAGCGAGAGCGTGAAAGAATTCCTGAGAGAGAACGTGATCGACCAGATCAGCATAGAATAGAACATGAAAGACCTAAACCAAGATATACCGGACCAGGTGTAGATTCTCGTCGGTCTCGCAGCCCTATATGCAGGGTACCCAGAGAAGATATGAGGATTAGGAGACGTTCCAGATCCCACTCAGTAACACCACCTCCAATGCCTGAAGAACTTAGAAGGCAACTCATAGATCGACAAAGAAGTATGGACTTGCGCAATTCGCTAAGTCGAAAACCAGGACAATACCTTCCTCCTGTAAGAACAATACTACCAAGAAAATATCAAAAAACCAAAGAAGTATTTAGATATATTTATGTTTCTCTGTTAGCACGATGACCGAGTACCTAAAGGTCGGGGCGGTGGTGGCCCCCGTGGCGGTATTAGAGGTCGAGGAGGCTTCTCAACACGGCTGGGTCGAGGTAGGCAAGTACCTATACACAGCAGCGTTAAAAGCCCTTAGGGCAGCATTTAATGTCTCAGCAGCCAAAGTTAACGAAGCTTTCAGCAGCAGCTATAATATTGCCATGTAAAGCATTTTTTACATCTTCACTGCCCTGAAGACTGCGTTGTTACGCTGAAGCTTGCACTCACAATCACAATACTTGTTAGCAATCTAGTTTCCTGTTTTTTCTGTCATTCTGCTCACACACCCCTCTTATTCTTGTCTTGATATTTTACCATTTTATTACTATAAATATAATTATTATAATAGTAAGTACATGTTTATATGTCTTTCCAATTCTTGGAAACAAAACTTAGCTTTAATTAATATGTATTTTTTGTAGAAGTTTTTCTTTGAATCCTATATTTGTCTTTGAATTTAAACTAACACATTTAAGTATTAATCATCAAGCATGACTGATTACGTTGCCGGTGTAGCTTAACTAAATAAAAAGCGCAGCTTGATTTGCTGTTCAGAAAAGAATTTATCTTTAGATTGAGACATCTTACTATAAGATGAACTTACAAATTGTTAAACAAACTGTGTACTCTCTGATTGCGTCTGTATCTTATATTGTTGTCTATTGTAAACAGCTCGAGATGATGATGGCAGAGTCTGGGTTCATGACATGTATGACGGGGACGAAGAACCAAAGAAGGGAAATTGATGGTAACTTACAGAAATAGTGGATTGGATATCAAAAACAATATAGTAAACAAGTTTTGTTTTGTGACAAGTGACTCAAACTCAATGTATAATACTAGTTTTTATCTGCTACTGTTTTCCTTTCCCCTTGAAAAAAATGACTGAACAATACAACACATCACGTCACCTTTCACAAGCCTCATCATCTGAAGTCTATCTATACCAAACCTACTATGTTAGCGTTGTTTTGTTCCCTTCAAAGAAATGATATCTTGAATTTATAGTACCAGTTTCAGAGAAATATATATCATAGGAATAATGTTTATTATTGCTAAAGAGGATATCTTGCATGTATCTATAAATAATTTCCAGATTTTTATATAAAAATGGAAAAGTTAAAAGATTACATTCATAATATATAATGTACGCGTCACGTTATTAAGAAGGATAACGAGAAATAAAACTCCATTTGTCCAGCAAAATGTTACAATTTTATTATCTATGTCTGTTTTTAGTTGCTTTTGCCCTAACTTTATCCCTATAACTTTTGGCCATTTGTTCACTGGCTTCTACAGTCATCTTATACATTCGCTCATTACTTGCCAGTACCTCTCGTACCAAATCTGGAATATCTAGGCTATCCACTGGGCTGCCATACTGTTAATCCCGTAATTATTAGCAGATGAGACCGCTCCACTCGTGCTGAAATATGGAGCTCCATAATTAATTGTCGTGGGACTGGATACCTTTCGATTTGTCCGTTTTGCTTTGGCGGCTTGGAGTCCACTCACAGACTTGTACTTGAATAGCTCTGGAAGAAGAATCTCGGTATAGTCTGGCTCCTTGTAGGTCACCTTTTTGTTATCTTCCAGAGACTTTTTGGCCAATCTCTTCAGTCTTTGGTTGTCCCGTTCCTCTTTCAGTTTTTCAGCCCGCAGTCGTTTCAACTCTTTTTCATATACCTCCTTTTCCAAAATGGTTTGGATGTTCTTTTGCTGTCGAGTTGAAGGAGGATCTAGTGTTTGACCTGGGGGTAAAGAGCTCTTCCGTCTGAAAGAAGATGTTGGTGATGCAGCAGCTGCAGACGTGGACTTGGATTTTGAAGTTGAGACGGATGGAGCGGATGTAGACTTTGATTTGCTTTTGCTAGGTTGTATTACCGAACCAGTTTTGCTTTTAGATTTACTAGACAACTCCTTTGATTTTCCTCCAGCTACGGAAAATGATTGAGACTTTGAGCTCTGCTTTTTGGAAGACTTTGTTGTGAGAAACGTGCTTTCGTAGTCTTCATCCTCTCCAAGAGTATTTTCATTGGCATTTACATCTTCTCCAGTTCCACCACCAGCACTGTCAGAGCGACTTCCTTCTCTTATTTGCAGTGGCGAACCTAGTGTTCCACTTTCTTTCAGTGTGTTATCATCAGCCTCCTCCTCATTGGCAAAGATGCTTTGCAATGGCTCATTCTTATTCAGCATTGCTTCATCATACTCCTTTGCAAACTTTTCCTCTTCTTCTGACATTTGAGTAAAGTCTTGCGACTCTGGAACTTCGGATATTTCCAGAATTTGCTGAATATTTTCTGCTATCACATCCAGCACCCCGCTCGCCTCCAACTCTGTTGCTGTACGTATAAAACTGATGGTATCGGAATGGCCGACAGTGCTAGCATCAATTTCAATCTCATCATCGTCATCGTCCTCAATTTCCTGTACAATATATTCGGACCCAGTCATGTCCATCTCGGATTGAACTCTAGTGCCCATGCTAGTGCTGGGTGCGTCTGAAATCCAGTCAGCACTGTATTCTGGATCCATTAGCAATGGATTAAATACACTGTGTTTACTCATGCTGTCAATCTCTTTCATTATACGCTCTTGTTGTGCTTCCTGTTCTGCGTGAACTTTTTTAAAGGCTTTGTAAGCTGCTTCAGATATTGATTCTCCGCGAATAAGGAGCGCTTTCTCGAACCAATGTGGATCCCCTGTCACATTCTGCTTCATGCTTAGAATTTGGTCGTAAGTGAGCTGCTGGTCCATTTCCTCCTGTTTCCCCATTTCATCCGGAATAGTAGTCGTGGCTGAAGGAGGTACTGGCGTCTTTCCATTATCCTCCTCTTCATGGTGTTCACCTTTGACACTTGAGGCTGCTATGCTTTCACTATGAGTGACAAGAGAAGGTGCAGGGGTTGTGATGGGCTTTTCAGAGGTTTTTATATTCGTTGAAACGAGTTTCTTGGCCACCGGTGCCCTTTTCATAGACGAAATTGACCTTTCAGAGTCAGAGTTTGGGGAGTCTGAGTCGGATACCATGAGGTCATTTGTGTTCATTGTGATTGAGCTACTGCTAGATACTTGGCTCGCAAAACTGGATCGTCGTTTCCCATGAGAAGCAACAGGGCTTGATGATGATGCTTCATTCTTCTTACCATGGGAGATGGATTGTGGACCAAAAGGGCCAAAGTCATCGTATTTTTTGGTCTTTGTACTTTTCCTACTTGCAAGCCCATCTCGTTCATGAGGATACGTAGAAGATTTGTCAGTTTCTCGTTTCTCTGGCTCAGCGATGGATGACCAGTAGTCGGGCTCATGAGGTTGTTGTTGAAATGCTAGTCGGCTGCTCAGATTGTTATTCCGATCATCTCTTGTTCTAAATTGCTGACTCATGCGAAGTGCCGCACGTGCTTGACCCAGCACATCTTGAACTCGACGACGTGTGGAGTCCTCAGGAAGTTTACCTTTATTACTGGCCATTCTAAAAAATAGGAGAAAAATGAATATTCTCAGTATGCCCCACTATGGTATAAATGAAAAAGTAAACTGATCTGTCGATCATGTCAATGAATGATCAGAATTATCAGGACATACCTTTTATTTAGTTAAATCTCACTTTTTTCAGCGTTAAGAAGAATGTTTGAAACATGCAGAAAATAAAAAATTTCATGCTATCTAACACTAAGAATGTAACCCTATCTATACTTTCGCTCCCCATTCTCTTACATTTGCCTCTACTATATTATACCTCTGCACAAGTATCGCTGCTACCCGGTTTGTTGTGCATAAGGGCATCCCTGACAACGATTATGCTATCGACGATCATACTCATGCATGTTCCAAGTGTTCAAGCAGGTTCAAGCTGTAAAATTATTATCTTCAATCTTTTGCAACACCACTACAACTCCTATTAGTGATTGTTTGCATGAAAAATTAAACATTTGATCAAAATTAAAAGCTAACGACTTTTATTGGAAGAATGGATTTCCAGGATGATAGTGCGAACCCCAGTTCTCAATATACCCACTTCAATACAATGAAAAGTTTGTATGACAAGCTTATCATTCTCGGCTATCGGTCAGAGTTCTCTAAGCTTGTTAGAATCAAGCCGATCCATCAATTCTATTTTGCAGTAGCAAAAAATCCAGGAGAGCAGTATTTCAACTTTGTATCAATTGCTGCTTGGCTCATTCAAAAATGCAAGAGGAACATTTCCATGCCTCAAGAATCGGATGATCCAAACATGGTGACAATCGGGATTTTAGATCATTCAAGGAACATGGTTCGTTTCATGATGTGTACTTCATATAACCAACTAATTACATAAAATTCAGAAAAAGGTTTTATTTCGGATTCGCTAGGGTGCTGCTATTGACTTTGCTCCAAATCGTGTAAAGTCTGGTTCTGGTCCAGAAGTCGTTTATGTTCTGAACTATCTTGCTGATCAAGCTCTCAAATCTACTGGGCACTCTTGGAAAGAGTAAGGAAATAATAGCTTGTGATTTATTTATTTAATTCATTCATTGCAGTCTTTGGATTGTGTTTTAAAGACTGGTTTGGATTCCACGAAAGAAGAACGACCAAGAAGATGAAGTGGAGGATATTCCGGATGATGAAGTGAATGAAATTGACAGTTCAAAAATTGATGAGGAAATCGACAATCTTTTGTCTTCAGACGAGGATGATAATGATGTGGCATGGGTCCAAGGAGATGCCTTAGGAGGACAGGTATAAAATACAGAACCTAATAATTGCAATTGTGACGCGTGAGATCTCAAACGACTTTGTTTAGGGATGTCAAATATGATTATTTATTTGATTACACCACATAAAGTTCTAAAAACAAAGGAAATTTAACTATTTGATTATAAATGTACTATTTCAACCCAAACCAAATATCATTCAATTCAGGATGGAGTACAGCAAAAAATGATCAAATCAGAGACAGATGCGGAAGAATGGAGACTGGAAGTAGAACGAGTGCTTCCACAACTGAAGATCACTGTCAAGTCTGGTAAAATGCTATAAAGTATCCAAGAATTAAATAGTATGACATTTTTCTTGAAAATTGATAGTAATAAAAAGCCTAATTATAATAATGGCAGATGGACAAGACTGGCGTTGGAGACAAGAACAAATGAAATCATACGTGGAAGGCATAAAGGAAGCCATCGACCAAATGGAAAAACCTCTAGAAAGATTGGTCAGTGAAGCAAAGAACGTGTCAGAGAAAGTGATAAGTCGTGAGAACTTTCTGAATACACAGTTTTCCCGACAACTTGAGGATCTTCATGAATCACAAGTAAATAATAGAATGAATTTATGCAAATGCATCTATTGTATGCTAATTTGACACTTTTCATAAATCAGAAAAAGTTGGCACAGCTAAAGGAAGTTCACCGTGAACTGAGTAACAAAGTGGCAGACAAAAATAAGACGCTAACTCATCTAAACGACGAGCTTGATCAAACCCGTCGGGAACTGGAGGAACGTGGCACAATTATGGCAGATGGGGGTTAGCATACGTTTCGGCTATTACTCAATTTCTCAAATTTACATCAGGTAGTAATTATTTGTTTAAAATGTACGTAGCTCCCGTTGTAAAAACAAGGAAATCCCTCAGTCTTCTCAAGAAGGAGTTGGGTGATATGGAAGTTGAAATTGGTGTAATGGAACATTGCCTTCTCAAAGCAATGCTTCAGGAGCAAATGGTTCTCCGTGATCAGTCCAAGATTTAGCATGACAAAAACTGTTTTATTATCACTTTAAAAATTATTATTATTATTACATTTTTTTCAAATGGAAAAATGATTAATATGGTGCATAGTAAGTATATTTCTGTTAGCCTACGCACATAATAATTTTGACTTACAAGATTAAGAAGACTTATAAAAAGCATAAATCACATAACATAATATATGTATGCAAGTGGAAATCAAGGAAACTCGAAAATGTACTTAATTCATCGCGTCATTATCCCATGGCTCAACTAAACTTGCACTTTGAGAAATCCATTTCAGGATGAGACTTCATGAATTGTTGCAACATATCCTGTTTCTTCTGCTCTTCTGAAGTTGGTAATCCCATTTCCTTTTGACGTTGATCATACATCATTTTCTCTACCATTGATCTAGTCTCTCCATCCAAATCGGACAGTTTTGAGGGCTCTGGATTTACTTTCCGGGTGTTGATTTCCGGATCTGTGGTCACCAGTCTTGTCCACCACTCCATCTTGTTCACCTTTTCCAACGTGATGAAGATCACTTTTCGATCCTCCAATACCCAAGTGGATTCCTCAACTTTCATTTCGTTGTACGTTTCCGCATCAATAATTGGTGTCTGATTCTTGAGTCCTACTTTGAGATGGCGTTTCTTGAACTCAATCACAACATCGCCAGACTTTATTGGGAACTTGATAGGCACGCGTAACTGCAAATAAACAAAACAATAAATTTTAATTAAGTTGTCTTTAAAAGGAAATCCAGAAACAAACACCAAAATTTTCCCGACATAAAATTTGCATAATCCAGTTATAAAATGTTAAACTTGCAACCTTAAAAAATGAAGCGTTTAGATAAAATAGTTTGTAATACTGCTCATTTGCATAGCTGACATATTCATCTCATCTTATTTTTATATTTTACACCTTCAGCAGTCAACATGCAAATTTCAACACAATTCTGATGCATGTACAATACCTTCACATATTTTATCTCATTTCGTGGCTTTATTCCAAATCCTATAAAGTACACAATAATTTTGATTTTGACAAGAAAAGGATTTTGCAAATTGGATTGCACCTTGCAGCAACGTTAGAGTTCGAAGAAATGACATGAGAAGCTAATGCTTCCTACATCCCATCCCATTTCCCAAAACTCATACATAATCTCAGCTCATATAGTGATAATACATATCTTTCAAGTCAAACCATTTAATTTGATTAATAAAATCAGTTTCCTCCTGTTAAGGATAAAGAATCTACGAAAACAAAATGAAATACCAATCATCTTCTCATAATATCCATGCTAATATTGCTAACAGTCCGCATTTAGGAGGTTAATGTACCCAAACTAGTTGCAATTATCTTTCATTAGCCAAGTCACATCCCATAATAATTACTAATTACTGCAAAGTGATGAACGAATAGATCACATCATTTCCCTTATCATCTTATCTGTGAAGAAGACTTGCATAACATGCATCATCATCACAGTATATACCTAATAATGCAACTGCAGGGCTAACCTAATAAACTGCATTCTTATATTGACAAACTCCGCTTGGGGTAAGTATGATAGTGGTCAACAAACCCTTTTCCCGAAATTGATACGATATGCATATCAATCGAGTTGATGCTTTGACATGTTGGTAGAATTTTGCCTATATAAGTAAGCAAAACATAATATTATAATTATAGCAATAACTCGATTGACAAGGGATCATAAGGTGCACTTTTATCAAGTTTATAAAGTATATTATACAACTTTTGTCATCGTACCATTGCCAAATAACTGTATTTCTCGAATTCTCGATGAATTTGTCTACAATAATATTTCACGAGAGTTTATAGGTCAAAATGAAAGGTAGGATTGCATTGTTCTACATGGAATGAGGAAGAGAACGCAAGTGCATATGCATAATCGACCATTAATATTCATCTTATATTACAAACATCATATTACCCTCTAGACTTTTTCTAAATATGACTAACCCCCTCCATTCAAAGCTTGTGCTTATTTTGTACTGGTTTGGTGGATATCCCCAAAAATACTGGATTTTTGAGGATGAGTCTCTGACCATGGCAGTGATCCTGAAAAAGTGGAAAATGACTAGTGACTTCTGGCTACTTCTACAAAATACAAGTACGTGTAGCTAAAAATAGCCAACTTCCTTAGAAATCGTACATAGGCAACAGGTGCATTTGTAGCAAGCATACATGTAGGTATCTTTGTTATAATAATTTTGGCCAGCAAAGTCAACAAGTCAAATGCTCCACCTGTGTTGTTCTTTTCTTTCGTATGCCGTTTTAGGAACAATGCGGGCTAAATAGGATGCAACCAAACTGAAAGGTTTGAGACTAACGGGAAGGTTAACCCTGTTCCCAAAATTCCAATAATAAGGTGGTTTTACCTTACTTGAAATGAAAAGTTTAAGTGTATTCCCACGAGGACAGCCCTACATAACGTGTGTGATAAAGGGTGCTCGACTTTAATTCAAAGGACATGCGTAATAATAATGGATAGTACTCTGTAGAAGTGCGTGGACTTGATAATCATTTCGACATAAAAAATTCTTTCACCAGGGCAGTGAACTGGCTAGTTCAATTTGAAAATTTGATTCTCAATGTCACAATCACAATACTATAGATTCAACATTTTCACGCTAATATGCATTTCGCAACGGCAGCTAATTTAATGACTAAGTGTCCTTTTTATTACAATTTTGAAGTTGTAGGTCTACTTCTTTGCTACTACATTTCACTACATGTTTGCAGACCCCACATAAACGCCTAATTCTGTATACTTTTATCTATATAACCATTTTATGCCACTGACTGATGAATCATCTCACATGGGTACGTGCGTAACTAAATTGTTCGAATGATCGCGGAAACCAACTATTTAAGCAACACCATCAATAATAATGCAAACACGCCAATGCCAATGCAAACTCATATTAGCCAATTCCATTTAAGATGTTGTAAAGGTCCCTTTTTTCGTCATTTTATAAAACAACTACGAGTCGGTTACTTTTGAAGCGAGATTAGTATAAGTTATGCCCACCTCTTGCCCAGTTTATAGTCAAATCGAATCAAATTTTACTGACAGCCTGTGTGGCGAAACGTCAATAACACTGTCATAATTATGCATGCATTCAAACGCAGTTGCTGCAAAGAATTTCTTCAACTTTTAGTGTGGTGTTGATGTGTGATGGTGTGATAGTGATGAATGAAGAATTATAATACTTGGAATTCCGACATCTAAAGAATAATAGAATGGATGGCGAACAGGTCGCTTATCGCTACTTCAAAGTACCGCAAATTCACGCATAAAAAGGTTTACTTTACATTGCCTTGCAAACGTTGCAAGAAATACGGTTGTAAAACCAAAATAAAAGGGAGAGTTTCAAACTCACCACAGATTTATCGTTCACATCTTTGCTTGATTCGATAAGTAGATTGGAGTTGATACAGAATTGATCATAAATGTCATAATCAGGGAAGTTGAAGTTGAAAAATCTTCTACAATTTCAGGTACATGTTATTTACTCACTCATTGTATGTACAACTGTGATCCAATCGAATCAATTACATTGTACAACTCTAAGCATTCAAACTGCGGCCTGCGATGTTGGTTTAAAAAAGTAGCCCTTAAAAATTCTCGTTGAATGAATGATACAATACGCAATTGCATTACGAAAACCTATTTGATTTATTTCCATCCGCATCATAAATACTGCATTTGGTATGTATGAACAGACATTTTCAAAATGATCTGTTCTGTATGATACAACACTGGGCATCTACTCCAGATGGCTGTTAACAATAAAGACATCATCCTTCTTTTGCTGAGTCACTTTCCTTATCATAAACTTTGACAAGACACTGACTAAGTGTACTCTGCAACATTAGGGTAGGTCAGGATCACAACACAAGGTCAGCCACTTTTTCTAAATAGTGAAATTCATCGGTATTTCTCAGGAACCCCGGATCCACATGTAGCTGCCGCCTTGTGCGCTTTACCTAGTGATTCACTGACAGTGTCAATGTCATCTACAAAGTTGTATCATCTTTTATACAGCCTTGTGCATCACCACCTTTCTACACCCACAAAAAACTTAAAACTTGAATGCATTTCTTTGACTGTTGAATATATTTGTATACATACAAACTAAAGTACTTAAGGCATGCCACCTTTTTATAAACCAAAAAGCCAGTTTAAAAAGGTAGGGAAATTGATGCAATCAAAACAGAAAAAGTGAGTAATCTGACTGAATTGCATTGTTGAACGTTGAGCATTTGCGTTAGAAATAGTTGCTCGCCTTGACCCTCCTCTCTCCCATCATTTCATTCCTACTCTTTCTCAAGTATTGTATTCAACGAACACCACCACCTTTTAAAGTCATGTCGGAGAAATTCAGGTGAAATAAATATACAAACTCCTTAACTTTACTATCCCTATATGCAAGTTAGATGCGAAACAAGTATTATAGCATTGGTTAATGTTGAGAACACATACTTGCCCACTATAAGGCTTTTCCAAGTTGTGGGTAGACTGCCAACACAACTGGAAGGTAGTCAAAGTCTACACAAGGAATACTTCAAAGAATTGAGTGAGCGCAAGAAGAAAATGTGAAAAGGATATTTTGATCAGCAATGTGTTGCAATTTTGGGATATTCCACCTTTCTTCATTCACCTCAATTCATATCGGGATTGGGTATTTTTGCCTTTGTCATAAAATTGAAGCAAAGAACACAATTACAGCATATTTTCCATCGTGAGTCTTTTATTTTGCGAAATTTTTATCAAAATAGGTGCCTAAACTTAACTAATAATGATCAGTGATCACTTTAGCCCTTTAAAAAATAGTGATGTGAGTACCATTTCTTGCTTAATATGCGCATTTAAACTAAAAGTTGATTCATCATCATTTATCATCATTTATTTCATGCATGTAACTACTACACTGAAAATATGTAAATATAAAACTCACAGAAAGTTTATACATTTTGAGGTCAGGTCAACCCCGATCACGCGTTCTTTTTTGTCGTGACTTTGACAAAACGTAATTTTTCCACGAACCTGAACTTGAATTCGAATGGCCGAAAGTTTATATACATATGTGTATATCCAAGCTCATTAAGCTTCATTTACATGATAATTTGAATTGAATGTTGAAATTCATGTGACATACGTAGTAGAAATATGATCAGTGATCGCAAATAAATAGATCTGTAACCTACATTTGATTCACCACAAGACGTGATGTGTGTAAAGCTTTACGAATATGCATATATGATGTACGAAATGACTTCTTCGCCTATTCGTCTTCGACATAACAAATGTTTAAAGGTCAAACACAAAACCTTTGTGTTTTCCATAAGCTCATCATTTTTCTGCTCGCATGACCTACAATTTTTCCATCATCATAAAAATATTCCATTTGTCATCATTTATATGAGCTAGCTAGAATCACGGACAATTAATTGCAACGCTTCTGTTATCTGTATCAATTAATTAAAAGTGTTCAGGGAAAAGGAAGATAGGCAGGGTAGTTCCCAGTTAATATTTTAGCATTCATTTAATTTTGCCCATGCTTCGTAAATCAGAATCAGCCATCTGTAAAGACAACACCTACCCCCATTATCTAACAAAGAAAAGCAAAAGTAATAAAATGACAATACATTTTGATTTCCGGACGAGCATTGTAAAAAGCCCACATATCTTATATGAATACCTAATGCACCCACACACAAAAAGATGTGCGGTTACAGAAAACTGGCAAAAGTCGACAACTCACAAAACCTCAGACTGACACGATGGGTTGCGCCAAAACATCTTCCTACATGTTTTAAGCAATTTTATGCCGCAATTCCATCGAAAATAATATTTTAAAAATCAATCAAAATGCAAATGAAACATAATGAGAGGTCAATATATCTAAGAACCAAAGCTGTACTTGATGTGTATGCTAGTGCGAAAATTCTTTGGTTCATTCAACCACAGGAACTACACTCCAACCTAAGAGTGCACAATGCATGACAGACAACAAGTCAAGAAGATTGACTTTATCTGGATAAAAAAGGATGAAGGAAAGATTTATACTCAAGCGAGCACCTTACTAACTGACGATGTGTACGTGTGCGACCTACACATTCTTGCCATCATCAGGAATACCGCATCGTTTTCTTCCACCATTTTAACGATATTACAAAGACCACTGACATAACACACGTTCAACTCTCCAACATGACGAATAAGTTTTGTGAATTACACATAAAACTGTAATGATATGCAGGGATGTACATTTCCCTTAAACAAAATGTTGCTTGTAAGCATCAACAATAAAAAGTAAAGCTGCCACGGATGAATGATGCACTGGTCTGTTGTGCATGATTCCTTCCTTCCTTCTTTCTTTCGCAGAAGGAAAAAATACTCAAGTCACTGCATTCTGTATTGCATCAACATTTTTCTTAAATAAAGCAATAAGAAGAGGGGAAAATCCGCTCAGATAATCTACATAACATAACTTACAGACACTCTGTGTGCGTTTCGAATATAAGTACATCTAGTACGAATATTTAAGACTTTTAGAAGAAACACAGAAGCAGACCAAAAACTCAAATGCTAGTGTTCACCTTAACCTAAACCACTCATCCATTTCCTTTATCATTTTACCTGTGTTCTTCCTTAAGTGAATATACGTGCACACCTTCGACCATTCAGGTTCCCTTTGCCTTCCTATTCCTACCAAATACCGCAAACAAAAATTATATGCTTTTCTTCTAAAGGAAGACGAAGACAGTCGGTCGCAAGGTAGAATTCAGTAGACATGTTCCATTTTTTCCTCCCTCCTTCCGTAAAGTAAATGACAAGAGCAATTCTAAAAACCATAAAGATATACGGAAGAAGATACGTGTGTGTGTGTTTGTGCGTGAACAAAGGCTGTATTGTAGTTGGATTGCACCAGAAATATGTTACATCGGTTATGCACTTACTTAATTGCGATGCATATACTTTGAAGTGGCTTGTGATTAACACGTGAACATCCCTAGCAAACCGATACGTACAGTATATTTCTGAGAATGTCCACTTCCACTAATCCAGGATTAAAAATAGATACTAAAAAGGCTGACAATAGGTATTTTGTAGCCTGCTGTTTATTGTATGGCATTACCTGACGTTTAAGATTACAAGAGGCAGCAAAATTTTCCTGTGCTAATAATACATTAAAATTGTGAGGAAAAATACTCAACTTCATTCAACTTGGAGTATCTACCAGCGAAATAGATACAGAAAAAAGTGTTTGTGTACAATTATTGGGCTCAACTTTTTTCCCATTTGTCAAGTTCAAGGATACCGAGTCACTTGTGCCAGTGTAGTAGTTGAATGAGTTGTGAACACGATATTGTGGAAATTGGTGAAAATTCTGACCCTTGACTTTATCAACTGATAACCCAAATAATTTTTGAGAAATAAATTTTTGTGGTATTAATAATTCGGATTCGGAAATAGGATGCCGGGACGCGTGACCATCGATCCTTTCGCCACCCCTCAGGTTAGTAGACTTGATTTCCTTTTCATTTATACGTGAACATTTAATTATTCTTTCCTACTTTTCATAAAAAGCGAATTTAGTAAACTTTATAATAATTGTTCCTCCGATACTTGACCCTGTATTACTTTCATAACGGTAAATGGATTAGGGTTTGGTTAACCCCAATTAATCGTTTACAAAAATTTCAAAACTTTGGCATTGGCCACCCAAAAGATCATTGTATTTGATTATAGTGATGAAAAAACAATGCATTAATGCTCTTATACATAAACTTGTAAAATATCTCCCTCGCTCACTCATCATCTCATCTTTCATCCTATCAAAACCGCAAACAATTCAAACATATTTCAAAAATTACATTATCACAAGGCCCCGCATGAAAATTGCCCTAATAAATGGTTATTTACTCACATCTCTGCACAATCTTAATCTTCTCCTGTCCATCATAAAGTGATATATGCACTATTCATCTACAACCATATTTAAGTGCAAGTGCAAATGCTGAGGAAAAAATCCATCATCATGGCATGCCACATCAAAACTAACATCAAATCGTGACTACATACTACACAATTATACATAGCTCAGAACAGCAAGCCCTTTGTATTATTGCCTTTGAGCCATTACATGTGTGTGCCAATATCATTTGTTGGAATCCAAGGAAAAAGCTATTTTATTTCACATGATTTCACGAAACCTTACTATTTTCCCTTTCTTCAATATCTCCATCATCATCTTATCATCACATCACTCAATATCTATCCTAATATGAAGGAGTGGATGGATGCTGAATGAAACACCGCATTTATGTCAAGTGCAAATACCATCATGAGTAAATACAGTACCTTTAGCCGTGTGATACGCTAACATTTTAAGTGTACATAACTAATACATATAAAGTTTGAAAAATATCCAAATTGACTGTGTTTTTCGATGATGATGATGAAGATGATGACCTCGCATTCAAAAATACATGTGTTAGGCTAGGTTACTGCGCCTCCTTCCCTTTCCAACTATTTCATTTTCGCCATTCTGCAAAACAGTTTTAAGTCAAGAGTACATAAAAATAGCACTTGTGCCTAACAATCCATTTTAGTGGCATTCACACTAAAAATGTAAACATGCATAATACTTTGTTGTCACTACCATGAATGCATCAAACGAATGAGCAAAAAATAGGATGCGTGAATTAGCAAACATTGAACGAAAATGCATAAAACCGGTTGAATGCATTAGTACCTACTCACATCATTGCTGAAGAGTGTAACGAAAACCGTGTAGATATATAGACTTTTTAAACTACCACTCAAGGCTACAACCTTACATAATGTTGATAGACAACTTTAGTTTCAAGAGAAGATTAACTTTTGGTGCGTGAGTTTATGCTTAAAGCATTTAGTTGTCTCGCTTGATTGTTGGCACTGATCTATGTAAATAAACATCTTCTTTTCATACTTAATATATCACGTCGCATCGCAAGCGTAGCTGCACCAACATTAACACGCTCATCTTAATTTACTATCAATTTTTCAATTAACGCAATGCTTCTTACCGCACAAAATACGGATTATGCAATAGCTTTGATCGTACGCTGCTGAAGCAAAAACAGAAACGCATTTACGCAAAGAGTAAACACTTATACCTGAATAAATTACATGCTGTGATTTTAGTTAGTAGTGGATAGATACTTTGCAAAATTCATGAAGCGTAAAAACAAGCAAACCTATGGTTGTAAGCAGGTCGGCTAAAACTCCAATTCAATGCCTAAAGGCTTGATTGGGCTTAAGCTCAATTCCATGAACAAGTACTTTATTTCATTCATTCATAATAACGAGCCAAGAGATTGTTACAACAGAAAAAAGTATTTTTATAGCCATATAAACATCTCCATGTCTAAATTTATGCTATCCCCATTATCATCTCATCTCTGTAAAGTTTTATGTAGCGTGTTGCATTTTTGCATCATGCGTATTACCGTTGTTGTGTCCTGCGTATTTGTCTTGCCTTGAACTCAAATCCTAAATTTGGTCACGGTTTCAAGACTAAATGGAGTCGTTTTTGTCCATTCTCTAAACCTCATTTCACTTATCATTCTGTTTTAATTTGTCTGGGACAAGAAAACTATCAATAGCACAGTTAGCACTGTAAGATCTCTTTAACACGCTTAAGTTGGCTAATTGACAGACGATATGAGAGCATCTCAATTCCAGATAATAATCCTTTTCGTGCCGGTGGTTGGTTTCTGTTACTGTGCTGACAGCAAAAGTCTTGAAAGGAAATGTATGTGATCTGTTACTAGACATGAAATGGAAATACAAACACATGCTGATGCTACAGAGCATTACACGAACATTACCTGCAGAAGTGGTAATGAACCATATTTCAATCATTCAGTAGTAGTCAAGCCATTGTCAATTATGACAATTTTTACCTTGTGATTTTACACCCTCTGTTACATGAGTGCTGAAGCTAAAATGCTGCTGCGATAACTTCAGTCATGATGTCATCAAGATTAATGCACATAAAGCTCTGTGACAAGATAGTGGTACTGAAGTCATATTATGAGCCTGTTTTCTTAAAGAAGGGGTACCACTTGCGAATAAATTTGGATGAATAATATTTACGAAAATTAGTATATGCTAATCAATCTGTAATTGAAAAGGAATTCTCCCAAAAAAGGAATCATCAACGCAATGCCTACAATGAATACATTGCCTGCCAATTACCAACAAATATATTCAGTCGAAAAAGAGTTAATTTGGTGTAACTTTTCAACACTTACCCTTCTTCACTTCCAGGTCATCGAAGATTAATTTAGTACCACTACATCTTACCCAGTACAATGACGAACAAGCTAGAGAGTTGGCTGGAGTAGTTGGAGACAGCAATTAAGAGATGTTTCAAAAATTTAAAGTGATTTAACAAACTACTAAAATGGAGCTACCTACTAGAATATATATATACAATAACGAACCATCAACACACGTACCAATCATCTGAATTCTCTGAATAAATACTTTGCGATAGTTTAGAAAAGAATTCTCGAGTCCACAAAAGACAACGGCGTAAGTT
>LJIJ01001294.1:0-45818 GCA_001718145.1 Orchesella cincta
CCACAAAAAGTCCACGTTTATGTCGGTATTTTCCATCATTTTCTGAACTTCATAGAGAGAACGTATTTAATTGAAGCGAAGAGTCGCATTGGATGCAAATGCCAATTTCTGGAAAAAATCGGAAAAGGTTTGGATCCTTCCAGTTGAAATTCCAAACAGTGGATTTTCTCCTGAGCTGGTTTTATCACAGTGTAAACAATATGTGAGTATTTTGAAGTCAGGTTCTGGGGTAATGAGAATTTTGTATTTGAGCTGATGTCCGATTTCCTTATTCATTATGGTTGATTCACTACCGCTTCCGGTTGAAAGAAATATGTAAAAATCTGTGTCCCTTTTTGTTAACTCATGTTCTTTAGGAGTGAGAAGTGAAAGAAACGGGGCGGGTTGAAACTCTTCATTTTTTGCAACAAAAGTGATGACCAGTTTGCAATATGAAGTGTGCTTTCTCAAGTCCAAATCTCCATCTAAAACTTGTGTTTTCTGTATGTTTATATTTTGAGCTGAATTTTGAGCTTGTACTTTCTCCAGAAAATGATGCCAATCGGAAATCCCGTCAGTTTCTACAGAAGTTATGAGAATAAGAGAGCAATACTGAAAATATTGGGAAATCACCTGCGAAGCTACTTGGGTGTTAAACGTTTGGACAAGAGTAATTGTGAGGAGAACTGAAATGATAATAATTAAAAACGACATGAGTGCGCATTGACTTTAAAAGTTACTAGTATTTCAGACTTTGACAACCTATTACCTAGGATGGTAAACTGGATTTGAGGACAAAGTGTGGAAGAACTTAAATTGAGGATTTAACTCCCACGCGAGTTCTACAAAAAAAATGTTTCTAGAAAAGTGGCTGTAATTAGCGAAAAGAGGGTTAATTTCCCTGTCCACTTAAAAGTGTTCAATTAAGAATGAGGAACGAAGTTCTCACTTTGGTCTGCTTAGCTTACTAGATGAGAACAAGAGGCTATTAATTTCACGTGCTTTGTTTTGTTTGGAGTGCACGTGTTTTTGTTTGGAAAACCGGTGCATTATGTACATAGGCACTTTGTTTGATTTTGCTCGCTTAAAACAGGTAGGCAACAGTTTAATAATTAAATCGTATGTAACCTACTCAGACGCTTTTTGTACCATCGCAGGTTAGAGTGGCGTTAATTATTTATGACATTTGAGTTTGGAGTCGGTTTCTGTGATTCATAAAATGAAAATGCTTCGCGTGCTTCTTATATAGCTACACGGTTAGCTCTAATTCCTCTGGAAGTTAGGCAGTTTCTAATTCCTTTTGAGTAATTCATTGGAGCTGTCGCCGAAAATTGTCTGGCTTTTATTTCACCCTAATGTTGAGCTAAAACTTTTCTTTAATGAACTCTTGATTTTTTGTGTGGAGGTGAATGCTTTTTGTAGCCTGGTATCTTTCAATATTTTAGACAAAAGCAAAGTTCTGTTCAAGATAATTTTCACTTTGTATGAAAAAAAACTTGGTGGCTTCTTGACTAAATCTGAGATAGTTCAATAGACAAGTTGCTTTTGAGACAGTTTACTATAAATATTCAGGTGATTAATGAGCTCGTGGATGAACCAGCCTACATTTTACTTCATGCCTGTGTCGTTTTATATTATTGTTTTTATTTTATATTTGAAATTTGTGTCCTGTTTATGAAAAAGGACACTTAGACAATTTAACTTATAGAAAAATTGGAATTTTTTGAGAAACAATAATTATAGCATTTGTAAAATATCATTATCGTGAAGCAAACTCAATGTGAAGCAAACTTGCATCTGTGAAATCTGCCCACGTCATTTAATAGCAGGAATTTAATAGCCAAACCATTTAACCTGAAGTGAGACGCGATGTCTAAGTGACTTTATTAATGTAGTGAAAATATCATCTGCTTTCGCCTCACGTTTGAGTTGTTGCACGTTTCACAAGACTTTCCAAACACCTGAGCTGTTGACTTTGTTAGTTTTGCTCATAAGTGAAAATTTAACAAGGCTATTAAATACACGTGCCTACTTTTCCTGAAAACACATGAATCATGAACATAGGCACTTTGTTTCTAAGTAGCCCGAAAACGTAGGTAGGTTTCCTGATGTAGATTTTTTATATGAATACAAGCTGTCTTTTCTCACAAAATGACACGGTTAAATATTTAAGAGAAAATGAGGTTGAGCAAAGTTCCGTGATTCAAAAACGAGAAAAAAATCAGCACACATGCCTGCTGTCATGTTTAGCCGTAATTCTGGCAATTTAAACTGATTGCACTTTAATTATAGTAGGAAACTGTCTGTTACTGATAATTGTTTTGTTTTTCGTCGTCTACATTTGCTTTCTCGTACCACATTGTGTCAAATATGTCGTTTTTGGGAGTGACATCCCATATTTATGGAGCAAATTAGGCACTGTTTTATGCCCTTTATTTCACATTGCTTTCACGAATTTCTCACAGTAGTTCATGTCATGTAATCATGAATATTCATGTGACATGACCTTGATAATGATTGCGATTAACAATCGTGTGGCTGATTGCCAGACATATTTTACTTTGGCAAATTGAAACGGAATGTTTATCCAGATGACACAGAACCCACTGACAAAACTGAGGCAAATTCTTGTCCAATTTGTTAAGTAAGTACAATTTTGGATTGCGGTTGTTCCAATGCAAATTAGCGATATATTGTTTACTCTGCTAATTGTTATAGTTTCATGCACTAGTTACTCCCGTTCTCTTTCATAAAAACTTCTCCCGTCGAATAAATATTTGTACTATTCATACAACGGTAAAAATGTTAACCTACAGGTTTTGCATATAACCTTACTCATTTGAAAAGATTACGT
Source organism: Orchesella cincta (assembly GCA_001718145.1). NCBI lineage: Eukaryota > Metazoa > Arthropoda > Collembola > Entomobryomorpha > Orchesellidae > Orchesella > Orchesella cincta. Next base: position 2,834 of record LJIJ01001294.1, read on the forward strand.
ACTTCATTTTAGCCTGTTCAGTTACATCCTCAACGGCCATCTCCATCGATATATTCCAAACATAAAATTGAGTTGAAAAAGTTTTCCTTTAAACCGTCTCAAATGGAGAAAAAATTAATTCGTCAAGGATTCCACCAAATTTTTTCCGCAAGCTGACTCCCTGCAATACTTGGGCTTAACTATATTTTCTCTGGATTCTAGGAAAGGACTTTACTTCCATTTTTGCAGTCTTCCTGTTTTTCTAGTCATTCTCCGATTTGCAACAATATTGGGTGCATTTATATACTTTAGGTTTGCACTTGACCAACTTTCTTTACTTCAGCCACCACATCAAAGTAAAACTGAGTTAGTTACGCAATCTATTCTAGTTTTAAACATGACTTTTGGGGACTTAGCATGCGTTTTCTTAACACTTTGGAACCACCCTAAAATTTCTCTTTTTCACAAAAAAATTGAAACATTTACTACCGATGGGATTACCGGGATGTCGAAAGAGGAGAAGAAAATCGTTCTGAATATATTTCCGCACATATTTAAAAATCTCTCACGATTCAAGTGGATTGTATATCTCGCATTTTGCTACTCAGCTGCTCTCGTACTTTTCCAAATAATTTATGTCATGAGTACTTGTGGAAAACCACTGATTTGGTGGTCACATACTCTAATTGGGATACCGTTTTATGGAATCATTTGGGCGGGGAGCTTCCACTCTTCGACTACTTCCCACGCTTTGGATAGTGACGCTATTTCACTCGCTACGATTGGGTCCCTTGGTATTGAGTTTGGAGCTTAAGACAGCCAGAGCTTGTGAAAATAAGGGAATCGATAGATTTTACACAAAGTTCGGCAATCTAGAAACACTATGTTTTGAGCTGAATTGCACCTTCGGTTGGATATTTTCTCTGGACATACTTCTCCTGATTGTTTCAATTGTGGCAACTTTGTTCGCGGTCATCGTGCTGATACTAGAATTTGAATATGTTTCGGCACTTTCCAACGGATTGCTCTAGCTCTACTGTGTATGAGTTGCAAGGTAAGATTTGAGTCAGAGGTAATTTTTGTTTTTAGAAAATTTTGAAATTATTTTTCTGGTGAACCTGTATATTTTAATATATTTCAGATAAAAGGGTGCACAGCTCAACTTAAAAGTATTGACACCAACCAAATGGATACAGAGAGCGAATTGCAGGTAAACTCTATAAAATTATTTACAATCAAAATCTTTATTGTCAAAAATGTATATGAACTACTTTGCAGATTTTAATGCAGTACGCCAAAATGCTGACTCAACCTCTGACTATTATGCCTGGCTTCTTTATCCGTGTTAACAGAAAAACTGCTACCGTGTAAGATTTACATTCATGTTCAATTTAAAACTTGTTTGATTTTTTGCAATTGGGTTCTTTTATGAAACGATGAACTCGTTATAGGTTGTCGGTGCAGTCACCACGTATTTGGTTGTGCTGCGCAGTTTAATAGTGACTAGATGGTAAGAATATCCATAAATATTGTGATTGTGTACGTCTTAAAGCTGCGCTGTTTAAAAAACCAAATTAAATTAGACTGACCTTTTTGTCAAAACTAATTCCTTGTTTTCGTGGGAGATAATTTTTTTATTCTTAAAGTTTCAAAGTAGGTGATAGAGAACCTATACATAGTATTAAAATATTAAAGCATAAGTAAATTGACCAGTTTGGCAACACAAAAGTTAACCATAATCAACGGCGTGAGCTCATCCACATAATTAACGCTGCCAATGTAAACTCGCTGGGGTCTACAGGACAGCATCCACTTATTCAGGTATTTCCTTTCTTTGGAGTTTAAAATTCCCGGTAATATACGCTGCGTAACGTCTTTTAAGTCGAGTTTTGAGATGGAAAATACCTGTCCCATAAAAGTTGTGGACAACAAAATACCAAGAATTCCAGCAAATCCAATCATGACCAAAAACACGAGTTCTGGACCAGTGTCCTGAGAGTTTTGGGATATCAGAATATAGAGGCCTAAAACTGTAGCCATAATGAATAGTAAAATTATCGAAATTAATGGTCCACCCTGCTGAACAGTAGTGTAGTATTGGTTTATTTACGCGTGAAAATTGGTGGGTAAAAGTTACTTTATGAATGCTACTAACATGCAAAAGAAGGAAAAGAATTATTTGTTTTGTGAAATTGCTACCGGATTCAGGAGGAACAATCAACGTTAATTGGTTTATTGTCCTGAAAAGCGTTAGGGTTAGACGCAGAAAGCTCGACAAAATAAAACCTTGTTATCAATAATGTCCTCTCAAACCGATTCTTTCACATATGTTAATTGGGTTTACCTGATCAAACTTAAAACCTCATAAAAAATTTGAACCCACGGATTCCGGCTAAGATTTTTCAGGGATTGTTTAGGGAGGCGAGAGGTACCTTGCAGCATCAATAACTTAGTCGGAACGGGCAGGGCATGGAAGTTATAACGCGATTTCGAAAAACCAATTAACCTCTATAACTAGTGCAGTTTTAAAGATTTTGACGAAATTCTTTTTGCAGTTGGTCTATTTGAACATAGTTTATCGACTAGCATCAAGACAAGCTAACCCCATTTGTAACAATAAGTATTCGAAAAAGGTAATTTTCAAATTGCCACCTATTTCAATGTCAAATGTTCAAAAACTTATATCTACGGGAAGAATTGGAATTTTGACATGATCTTTTTTGTATTATGATTCTTTCAGCCGCGTCCATTGGGAAAAAATACAGCATAGGATGATCGCCTATTGGGCGATCCTAAAACCACCGTGCATGGTACGGTAAGTTTCTGGATAAAGGCTTTATAAATTGATTTTTAGTTTAATCTAGTTTAAAATGCCCAAGGACGCCTAAACGCGTTAGAATTGTTGACTTCAAACAAAATGCAATATTTACTAATGGGCGCTTAGCATAAAAAACCAATTAGTTTGTGTGTGATGAGATTTTATAAACTTTAAACTACACAGTATATTATATATATAGCTAGCCAATGTTGTTTCCAACGCTGGCCCCTTTCGGATTGGAACCTCCTTGGGTGAAGATATGGATAAAATTCGCTTAACCCAAGAGCTTTTCATGTGTTACCAAGTTAAGGAAGCACACTAAATAGATCACTGTTCATCTATATTCAGCCAATTCCAAAACTATTTCCGGCAAACATTCTAATAATTTAGTGTACACACGTACAACTATGTATAGTTAGTTAGTTAGTTAGTTTTTATTGCATGAAGAGGGCCACAGCCCACACACAAGTTGCACGAATTCATATTTACATGAAGTACGAATAAGGGAAATAATAAATATATATGTGAATAAATTAATAAATTATAATAATATATTATAAATGTATATGGAATCGGCGAGGAGATAGAGGAGGTTGTTGAAAGGGGTCCTTATATGTCACTATATCCGGGTGTGAGCTGCGTTCGGAGGCACTACGGATGATGAAGAGGCAGATTGAGCTGTATGTATCTGGATTTTTGTACATGGAAAATTTGTGGAAGAATCGTCTAGTCAGAGTGCTGTGTGTGGGTTGCTTATGCTGGCCAGAGCTTGCCGGTGGGAATCGTATATGTTACATTTGCAAAAACATGAATAAGTCATCATTATCCTTCTGGTTGCATATCGTACAGTATTCGTAGGGTTGAACGAAGTTTTACTGCGGTCAACATATAGGCTCAGGAGTTCAAGGTCTGTCTGGATGAAGTCGAAGCTGTGCAAATATTCGTTTCTTGTGGAAGGAGATTGGGTAGCTTGATACCTTTCCTCCCTAAAGTTAAGCTTCATCCTTCCGTAAAGGGAGCTAAAACCAGAGTTATCTTGGTCCAATCTCTCAGTATCGGACATCAGCATATTGTTTCTTGCACCAAGCCAGGCATATCCTATGGTGCTTTCTGTTCTCGTTGAGGTCAAAGAATGTCAACTTAATCCTGAACCTCGCATTTCTCAAGAAGGCTCTGCAATCGTTGTAACCACGTTGGACAGCTTTCTTAAATGGGAGTATTGCCAGTTCTTCTAGGCAGATTCTCTTGGGGTCCTTGACGACGGTAGTTTTGATACCTTGACCACAGCGTAAGGCTCGACCAGGACCGTTTGAAATGATGTGCTTGACTCCCGTTTCTAATCGCAGCATATAACCCGGCGTGTATTGGGAAGCCGTGAGGAGGCGTTTGAGAAAGTTCAGCTGAATTCTTTCTAAGTCTTCGACAAATTCAAGGGACCATATCTCGCCTGCGTATAGTAGGGATCGAGAGCAGAAGTGCGTCAAGTAGCTTTGTGACCACGTCCAGTCATGGGTTCGGCCTCTGAGAATTACGGAGACTATTGAGCCAGTTGCGTTGCGCATTTTACTCTAACGCTGAGAGTGCTTGTGGAATTTGCCGCAGCAGCAAAAGTGATTCCAGATACGTGATTCTTTACTACTTCTACTGCCTTCGCTGATACACGAAGTATGCTGTGTGGGCGCCTTAGGATGACAGTGATAAAAATAAGGATCTTGGTTCTTTAACGTTGACCGTTAGTCCTTTTTCGTCGCAGTATTTAGCAAGGCGGTCAAGTTTCAGCTGTAGAATGGACGGCAAGTAAGCAAGTATAACTGGGTCATCGGTGTATGCCAGCACATGCATTGTTTTATCATCATATATATAATGAAACTAAATTCAAAAAATAGGTTGATTTGTTTGGCGCTGGTAGTTTTTATATTTTACGGAGAGAAACATGCAAAACATCATTAAAATTGGGAGACTTTTGTAGGAAGTACATCATTGTAGAAGGATTTCCATTTTGAATTGTCAATACGGCATTCGTTGTGCGTTGAGCCTCTTATTAGCTTCAGTCTTTTTGGGTTAGAAGTCGTGGACATTTCCGTTAGTTTTTCGTATTCTTATTCTGCTGCCGCACAGCATTATAACAGCGCTCTTCAGTGTTTCTTACATTTTCGTTTTGCCCGCAGTAAACTTTTGTTTGCATAATAATATCACTGTCAAACCATGGGGTTGCTTTGGGGAACCTTTTACCAGGGTAACTGTACATCATGTTTTGGCACTCGCGGCATTGAAATATGGCCTTGGTCAATTGGTTGTAAAGGTCGCCCCCTACGTCTCAGTGGGGTTCTGTGACGGTGTTAGCAAGATGGGTTTGAATGCTCTACGTTCTCTGGTATCCACCTTAATTTTTTTCTTTCTTGGCGCAGCTTGTCGGTGGCAGAATATGTGCGGAGTTGAAAGTCGGCAATCGAGGAGAACAGCAGTGGGCTGGTGATCTGAGGAACTGATTTCTTCTATTGCAAAATCTCTGAATGATGGAAGGAACTTGAATGGTATCCAAATATAGTCAACGACGCTGCAGGCGTCACTTCTCATAAAAGTGTACTCTCCTTCGGAATCCGATGTACTGCACCCGTTCAGTGGGAGAAGTCCTAGTTCGCAAAAGCTTTTTTGTTAGAGCTTTGCCTCGTGGGTTTCGAGTCGAATCGCGGGAGTTTCTGGGGGTGTAGAATTCAGAGGTCGCTGTTTGGCCATAGGATATTGTCGTTGTATTTGCTATTCTAGCGTTAAAATCTCCTCCAACTAAGACGTTGTCGCCTAAATTGAAGGCGTACAACTCAAAGGACTCCGCAAAGTCTGAGATTAGGCTATTGTATGTTGGCTGCGGGGGGATGTATGTACAAGCAACCGTTATAATTCCGCCGTTGTTGTCCACTAATTTGCTGATTATCCAGTGATTGCATGAGTCCAGCGTCTCTGCATGCCTAAATTTATTTTTGTCATATAGTAGTACTATTCCTCCTTTGCTCCGCCCTGCTTTCTTATCCCTTGTAGATGGGATTGATATAATCTCGTAGTTTTTGAGGAATTTAGGCAAGGTCCTAATATCGTATTCTATCCAGGTCTCAGTAAGTCCTATTATGGACGCAGAAGTTATAATTTTTTTCTCGATTTCATCCAGGTCGAAGAGATTCTTGAAACCATGACAGTTCCAAAAGAGGGCTTTTAATTGCCTGGATGATGGTTGTAGCTTATGGGAGATATCGCTTTCATTGCTGGTGAGTGAGGTATTTGGGGATTGTGCTATATACAGTTTTTGCGAAGATTGTGCGTGTGTGAGCCGGCCGATTTCCTATGCGAAAGGATCGGATTCCATTTCTTCGGCGTCCTCATTGTGAGACTGGAAGTATGTCCAGTGACGTTCTGCTCCTTCTATCACAATGCTATAATTTTTCCATAGGAACATGACCTTTTCTCCTCTCCTCTCTGCTTTCTTTGCCTCATCTCGGAGGATTTTGCGCACCTTTCGGACTTGTATGGGATAATCGGGGCCAATAAATATGCCTGGGCTTGTCTTCCTGTTGTTTGACAGAACGCGGAATCGGTCATCCTGGGATACAAAATACGCCAGTATAGGCCGTGGTTTACTACCTACTTGTTCTTTCCCAAGCCTTCTTGCTGATTGGCACACTTGAGTGAGTTTAAGTTGATCCCTTATAATGGCGTTTACTCGCATAGCTGATGTCTCGTTAGTGTCGCCAGCAGCTTCCGGCACTCCGTTTATTATGAGGGTGTTCTTGTTAGCATTTTCTTCCAATTGCAGGATCCTATCATTTGCCTCTGCGAGGCCTACTTGTGTCACCTTAAGTTCTGCTTTTGTCTGGCTAAGCGTCGCCTTCAGACCTTGGTTTTCCTGCTTAAGCTCCTCTATCTGACCTTGCAGGACTGCCTGGTTCTCCGTGATTGTGTGGCGCAGATCACCAATATCCTCAGACAGCTGTTTGTGTAGTGCCTTGTTTTCATTCGCATTATCGTTGAAAAGCTTCTTCATATATGCTTTCATGTCCATATCCTCTTCGTCTTTGCTTAACGGGGACCTACATTTTTCTTTTGTGTCCATTTTCCTCAGCTGTTTTGCCGGTTTCGAAGTTCTGTACTATCTGGGGGACTGTAGGGGTTCGGGTTCTCTCATTCTCTCATTGACATTGTTGCTGCTTTAATGCCTTCTCAGTGAAATTCTGGTACTGTTTTAGGGTTCCAGCACTTAGTCATCATATGACTGTGTGCTCAGGGGGTAATCATACACTTCGGAGTGTTAACAGCACTTAGTCATCATATGACTGTCTGCTCAGGGGGTTTCATACACTTCGGTGTGTCACTAGCACTTAGTCATCATATGACTGTGTGCTCAGGGGTTATCATACACTTCGGTGTGTCACCAGTACTTAGTCATCATATGACTGTGTACTCAGGTATCTTCATATACTACAGTATACTACATGTACTGGTCATCAAATGACCTAATTGTACCTTTGTAGTATTATACTGGACTTGCACCGATCATCGTATGTGCACAGGGACTATCATACACTACAGTACAAATCATGCACAGTTCATCACATGAACTATATGTGCTTATATGGTAGCAAGGTAGACTTGTACTAGTTCATCATATGAACTGTTGTACACAGGGTCTTATATGCTACAGTATATATGCGGCACAGTTCATCATATGAACTTTATGCATGCAAGATGCAAACAGCGGTATGCTCCTTGAGAAATTTGTTCAGGAAAGGTCCAGCGTGATTTTTTTTGTTCAAATATGCATGAGAAATATTCCTCATTGGATATGAAGGTTGACTTTTTGCTTGCTGTATTATAACGTACCTTCGGTTGAGCTATTCTCACTCAGCATCCCAGTCCGGAGTCGTCCAAAAAGATGAGAGATACCTTTCCACGTATCTTCCGTTTGAACCAACTCGCCGGCTTCTGTGCATGCACCTGTCTTCACAACTGCAAGGGAATTTGCATATTTGATGATCAGGGAACGGGCTATGTTTGTGTATGTGAAGGAAATATTCACAACACAAAGGAGACACTGGCACTTTTGAAATACTAGAAATTCACTATTAAAAACTACCTGCAGAATCGTGAATTAAAATTCCTCGTGATGCTGGGATCACGATGAACAGTTTGATACTTTTTTCTGGAATATTAGGCCACTAGTTATTTAATTAGGATATGATATGGAAGAGCACATGAAAAGCGTGTACGTACTCTCCAAGCACCTCCTTATCTCCTCATCAACTTTGAACTATAATATCCTCCCTTTCCACGAATATGTGCGTTAGAAGCTGGACTTAGACATTAAAATTAATCTCCAAAATATCGACACTCTTATTATCAATAATAAGAGTAACGATATTTTGGAAGAATTGTAGGATAACTATAATGCTATTCGTTCAACATTATGACTTAATGATACACACAAACTATATCATTTGGGTTTGTAATTCCAGGTGTCCTTTTTACAGTTACGAACTTATGACGAAATAATGATTACAATTCGTAATTAATGTAAGATCAGGTCTCTGGTTAAAGTGGAAGGGTAAGGGTAAGTTATGCGACAAAATTTAATGCAGATTTTGTACTCTGTAATATATTTGAAAATTTTCATTCACGTTGGTTTTACAGAGTAAATGCAAATCTCTCGATGTATTTCAACGTGTAACGTTTCCGACTGCTAACAGGTACGCTATATTATCTTTTTTACCAGTCGTGCCAAGTAAGCTTACAACATTTTTCTAGCTATGGTGGAATACTATTTGATTTTGTTTGAATATAAATCAGATTGTAGATTTTGAAACCCAATGCTTAAATTCTATTTAAAGTATTTTTGATAAATCAGGTACGTTTTCTTTAAAAAATCCACAATTAAGCAAGTTATTTGCGGGCAATATTTCGCCATTCGCCACTGTCTGGTTATAAATGACAATTTTTACAATAATGAGTGCTACTACTTGTAATATTTCTCCATTTAAAATTTATAGCTATTTACTATTTACCATGTATGGAGATATGGAGAATGGCATAGAATACTACATTTTACTGATTACAGAAAATTATTTCGATTTAAAACTGATTTAAAATTAGTATTGTAAACTACAGAGAATGAATATCATTGATATTGTTCCATTTAATTACAATTAATAATTTACAGTACTTATTGACACTTATTGCCCGCATTGCCGATAAAAACTCCTTATTTTGTTAGTCAAATGCTAGTAATGCCATTACAGTCATGTTATTTCTTGCTATTCCGAGCACTGTCCCTAACTTTTTATTGATATGATACTATTGGACAAGATAATTTACATGACTAGGTATAAATTCTTAAAGATCCAAATGTGATCGTGGACATCCATGAATTCCATGATAAAAATTACTTGTTTATTGGTCTGTAAATGAATGAGAATCCTATTGATTTTTTCAAATTTTCTATCCCAATTACTTTTAAAAAAATAACTGAAATTGCAATAAATTTGTATTAATTTACGTTTGTCTAATTTAGAACAAAATTAGTCGCTTACCACAGATTCTATTGAAAAACCCCGCAGCATCATCTCGGAAATTGATGTCACATGTCGAAAAACTCGTTTTTATGCCAGATTGGATCGAATTCGTAATTAAACACAGTCCTAATACATTGTTCGTGCTGCCAAATCTTTCGACTTTCTCCAACCCAAAAACATTTATGCCAATAAAAATGGAGCGTACGTGATGCCAACTAAATTAATACAGTTTTGTGGTTGAGGATTTTTAACCTCATAATTATCATTATGGTTTGTTTCATTAAACAGAAAATTGCTAACCTCTCAACTTGGAATATTGGAAGAAATCCACAACGCATGCAAACAACATCTTCTTTTCTTGGGGCTGCCACGGCAAGCTTACTTTCGGAAAAAATTTACCAACTAAAATTCAGATTGCAAACAAAAGTTTTCGTCCACCACCTTAGTAAGTATAACAAATGATCAAATATTTTACAATCTTTCACGTTCTCGTATGTATTGTCAATTTGGAATTTCAGGACGGGATTGTGTTGTTTAAGTTGTTTACAAAAGGCCTCGTCGATTGCAATCTGTCATTTCAATTAATACAAAATAATGATAGTAACTCTGTGTAATTCTTTTGAGATTGTAATATTGTATATTTCACTTCTCAATACAGATAAAATTCAGATATTTTCGGAAAAGTTTGTAAAATAGTTATAGTTGCTTAAAGGAATAATGCCTTCAATGTGATACTGTAAAACCAAATTAGTCTCTCATTTTAAAAACTGTATATATAGATTGCTTCCACTAGAGTCCACTAATAGTCATATGTATGAATTTAAAAAAATGATATAAGTGTATACAATCCGAAAATTAGTTTTACTAGTCAAGTTTACTTTTGCTTTTTTGAACTATCCCGTTTCTGATCCAATTTTAAAAGAAATACACAAATTCCTCAGCGTACGTTTGTTTTGTATTCGCTATGCTAAAGAAACATTTTGTTCTTGTAGCTGAACTACACAAATTCAAAATACAATTTGATATCACATTTATATAGACAAGCTTAAAAATCCAGCATACACTGAATTCTAGAAATTGTGAATCAGGATGATACCTGTGTTTTTCTCTTTCATGAGGGATTGTAAAAGGGTTATCACTTAGGTATTTTGCTGGATGTGTCAGCTTTGATACGATTGTCCTTGGTTTCATTGTATTTGCCTTTTAATTACCCAAAAACATTTAATAAACTATTTTTTATTTGAATTGCGGTTTTTATTAAAGTGGCATAAATTGCATAATAATGCTACGATAGTCTCACTGCATTACAATGTTACATTAAGCGTTTAGTGGCTGATAAATTTACATGAACATCATTAAAATATATCAATTATTAGTATTACCGTAATCAGCATTAGCAATTCACGCTATTGCATTTCTTAGAACGTTTATGCTCTAGATTCCAGTACAAATTACCGACTGATTGCAATAACAGTTTGGGTTTTAGAAGATCATTAAAACTACATGCAAAGCTGTATTTATTGTTTACATTTTCGATCCAAAACGATTCTGATTCATGTTACTGGTTATTTTTGTGATTGTACAGACTAAAACATATAAATACGTAAATAAATGCTAGTAAATATGTAGAACTTTGTAAAAATAGTAGCAGTGGCAGTAGCCCAAACCAGTGACGAATGAGTGTAACTCATACAGTGTGATGTCATGATTGATAAGAAATCTCGCTTGTGCTGTGCTGTGAAAACTCAGTGCATGAAGCAACAACCTTCGCGTAACAAAACTGTGCGTGAGTACTGTAAAAAAACTCATGCTATTGGAGACCAGAAAATAACTTGCAAATATATTCTGAGTTTTATATCAGTTAAGAATACGAACTGCTGCAGCACGACGTTTACGAGCTGGTGAGTCGTCGTCGTAAGTCAAGCCATAGCAGTTCGTGTTCCTAACAGTATGTGGTACAAAACTCACCAAAACTTCGTGGGTTATGCTTGCCAAAAAATCACTTTTTGTTTGATGATTCCATACAACACGAGATCAAGATCTAATTTCAGTGATTGTCATACCTAATATTTGTTTGTGAAGTATGAGAAGTAAGTAGGTTGGCTTTTTGTGAGATTTTTTTGGATCATTTCCTTGCTATAAACTTAGCCAAGCGAAACCCTGGACTGGAACAGTTGTGTGATAGCCGTTGAAGCCATGGCATAGTTTTTAAGTCTGGGTCGTTGCACTGATATAATATTTAAAAAATGCTTCGAAAACAGTATTATACCTACATTGTATTCTGTTTAGCATTTACAAAAGCTTGATGTCTAACTGTGTCTTCGTTGAAACGATTTATTATCTAAGTTAAACAACATGTTATGATAGCAACAAACATAAATAGTCAGGATTGTCACTGAGCGGATAACTTGTTTGAACATCTTGTGTTTTACACAACACTTTCAATATGCATGTACGCAATTTTGTATATATGGAAACCGCAGTAGTCAGCCTACTTTCAGATTTATTTTCCACTGTTGCAAAAGTATTCACGCAAATTAAAACTTGCTCTCAGAGAATCTAAACTAAAACCATTCTTAATCATGTTATTTTTTCACACTTTAAATTTACCAACCATAGTTCTCCTACTTGTTTCATCTCCAAACAATAAGCATTTCGTTGATGCTGAGCAAGCTGCTGAGGTCCTTATTGGCAGTCCTTGCAATAACACAGTTCAATGCTCCTACGGCCTTAACTGCACTGCATCAAACATATGCGGATGTTTTTCACATTAGTTTACAAGCACCGACCTAAAAAGCTGCTTGTATAAAATAGACTACCTCGAAAATCCTAACAACCCTTGCCTAGAGTCACAGCAGTGTCAGCAGGGAACACCAGGGAGCCTCAGCGAATGCAAAAATTCGACCAAACTTCCGACCGTAAAGTTTGCAAATGTATCAGTAACGCCGTAAACCAAGATGGTCAGCACAAGTGCTACCTTAAAGTGCAGTATGTTGAGTCACCCTGCGAGATTCAAGATCAATGTACAGCCTCACTGGGACGAAGTCAATGCATTGATGGTTTATGCAAGTGTCTTGGGATTTCAAAAGGATCAACGGATGGTTCTAAATGTGTTATTGAGAGCAGTGGCGTCGCAACAGTATTTTGTCTGGGGGAACACTTATTTGCAAAATATTCAGTATTTTCCGGAATTTATTTGATTTTAATGTATTTCTTCTGGGATTTTCAGAAATCTGTCGACAGTGCTCCCCTGTCCAACGAATTGATATACCCCTGATTAAAAGCAAGTATTTTAGTCATGTTTGAGGTCTACATAATGACCAACTTCGATTTATGCAGAAAATATGTTTTAATGCAGATTGTACGTAATTTCAATGCACATATATATAAGGCACAAATAAAAGTGGTCACCGAAAAAGGCGTTTTGCCCACTTTATTTAGGCAAATGCAAAGTAGGAAAATGTGTCACTTTTTTGTACATAATTTATACATTTTATTAAAAAATCTCACTTATTTTCTTTTATCGTCACTGGTCAAAAAATCTTTGTACAAAGTACAAACATTACAATTTTTTGTTAATTTTTACGCTATACAACTCACTCTATCATAAAGCCATTAAATTTTACAACGCTTTAATCTACTGAACTATCAATGCTCTTTTTTTAATATCTGGTCTACCACGTTTTCACTTTGGCCAAAACTATTTTTTATATATTCTATATTTGGCTATAAACAGGGGCCCAGCACTTAACGCGTTGATATTAAGTTCCGAAAACCTCGGTGAATCTATTGGAAATACTTTCGACACAGTCTGCTATAAGAATTTAGGTTGGAAAGCTTCATTTGATTTATGTATTGCTCTAAAAGAAAAACCAAAGTCAGAAGTTGTTTCACTTGATGTAATAGCAACACAAAATGGGTGAAACTTTCTATTCTTGTCTGATGTTCCAAATAGAAGTACAGGAAATCCCTCCCACATGAGTTAGCCCATCAGCCCAAATACTTCGTTCTTGGAATACAGCGAAAGAAATATTCTGGTTGATATTACGATTTTTAAAGAACTATTCTCAAAATCAATGTCATGGTCAACCACGTATGGCAAGTCAAGAGAGTCAGGAGGTGTGATCATGATCATGTTCCATTTCAGTTGAATATAATTCAACCTTCGAGTTGTCGGTCCGTGCGAATATAAATTTTTTTGAGGAACAGTCTCTTTTGTTGATACCTACAACTCATAAGACGAGCTGATAAAAAAGTGCTGTGAGTTTTATGTGTACATTATGGATATGAGTATAATCTTCATGTATGGTAATCTTCTTTTTTTACAGTTTTTACAAGCTACCACTACATGAATTTAATGTGCACGAACATTCCTATAGTTTTTTTGTGAAGTGAAATGTTTACTTAAAAAGTGTATAGTTTCATTTAATCGGTGGATGTCTAATTCTTAAAAAGTGACACATTTTCCTACTTTTGCATTTTGCCTGAAAAAGTGGGCAAAATGCCTTTTTCGGTGACCATTTAAATGCATGCCATATTATAATAAGATACACTTAAATTTTACATATTCGTTTGTATTACTTAATTTAAAAACCTTTGGATAGAGTTTACGTATGTATTTATTCCTGAATTAAATTGTAGCATTAGGTGGGAACTGCACTGGAAGGACGTGGTTAGCAATCAGTATATCAAGAGTAGATAGATGTTTTATTTGTAGGTATATTTTCTTTTTAATCTGAAGTTACCCAAAAATAACATAATAAAATTGGTGCTTACTTCCACAATATATGGGATATTATAACGTGAGTTTTTTTTTATCCGTTGTTGAGGCGATTCATTTGTGTGTCAGGTAAATAGAGTTGGATCTCTTTACTTTAATTCAATAAAACTGTAATGATGAACATATGTCAGCATGGTTTTACTCGAACAGACTGAAGCAGTAACAGTAAACTTGTGTGATAAAAAGCAAAAAATTACAAATATTTACTATTTTAACTGAATCCTCACTTTTGTTTACTTTGAAGCAGCTTCCATGATACACTCATTTTACTGTAAATTCTTAAGTAAACATTCGCGTACTGAATAAATCTTATCATACAAAAAATGAGACTGAAATTGATAGAATGAGGATAGACTACATAGTTGGTAGTGCTGCACTACTTAGTTCAGTCACGAGTTTGTTCAACTTCCATATTCAATTTTAATCATTCTTCCTAAAATTAACTAACAATAACTATTTTTTAACATTAACACAATTTTAGAAAATCTTGGCATTCCTTTGTGGCTTAACACTACAATCACTTTTTACTCTAACCTTCATATTCTACACTTTTCCACAATGGAGTCTTTGTGCCAATCTTTACGGCAGCACTTCAATTGGTGGTCGATGCAACACTAACTCCAATTGTGTCGGCAACCCTGGCGTCACCTCCGAGTGTAAAAATGGCACATGTTGGTGCAGATCCATCTACGTTCCATCACTTTATGGAGATAACTGCATACAAATTCAAAATGAGATTGGAAGCCCATGCGAAACTTCTCCACAATGTCAGCAAGGTATTTTAGGAAATTTGAGTCTTTGCTGTAAAGCAAAATGTCTGTGTATGGATGAAGCTATAAATGAGCCTGGTCAACATGTCTGCTACCCGAGACGAAATGAAATTGGTGCAGAGTGTATGGTGAATTCTCAATGTAGGGTGAACTTGGGTGAGTTGAGTGAGTGTTCAGAAAACACGTGCAAATGTCGAAGTGAAGCAAATCCGTCTCCAGATAATAGACGCTGCATCCCAGGCGATCAAAAAGTTCTTAATGGGGAATCCTGCAACTCTGCTGATCAATGTTACTTCAATGCTTACTGTAGCGAGTCAGTGTGCGGCTGCGGAAATGGTGTGACAAGTAGCGACTTAAAGAGATGTTTGTCTGTAATTGGTCACCTTGAAAATACTTATTCAGGAGAATGTTCAGAGTCGCAGCAATGTCATCAGGGAACGCCGGGAAGATATAGTGAATGCCGAAACTCAACAATAAAACCTGGTATTAAAGTTTGCAAATGCAGAAGCAATGCCGTGAATAAATACAACGAGCACAAATGCCACCCAAACGTAAAGAATGTTGGAGACCCCTGTTTGATTCAGGAGCAGTGTACAGCACGCTTGGACCAAGTCAGTGTCTCGGAGGGTTCTGTGAATGTCTTGATAATGCAAAAATACTAAAAAATGGTTTGAAATGTATCGTAGCTAATAGATAGAATTATTAATTTGTAGTTATGAGCTGTGGTTTAATCGCTTGTTTACTTGAACTCCAAAAAATGTGAAAACCTTCGTGGATGAATCAATTTTCATTAGTGTATCTCAACAAGCCATTTGTTGAGATACACTGAGATACACGAGTTTTCTTATCATTATACAGATACTCATTTAAATAACTGCGTAGTGCAAGTATCAATAACGCATTCTTGTTTACAATTGCAAAAAAACGTTCGTGAAGGTAATTATGGTGGCTTTCATTCTGCAAAGTATCGAAAAAAGATCTGTGGAGAATATGACAATCAATCATCAATAAACCAAATTGGGTACATGAGAAACATTCATGAAATTCATTGATTTTAATGCGAATATACCATACATTGCACATTCCCACATCACGTTTACATTTATTTGTATGTTATCAAAATAAAACGACGTAAATATTCATAGAGAATACGATTAAAGCAAATACCATAACAGCCATCCATAAATTCCCAGTTCAATCACCCTAAATAAGGATGGCAATAGTTAAATAGGGTTTTTGTAAATTATATTCAAGTTTATTATTTATTGTATGTTGCATCTAGGCCTGCGTAATTTCTTGCTTTACTCCGGCTCGTTACGACGAGTTATAAGTATAGTTTATTATTTTTATAGAATCCCTTGTTAATTTCCTAAGTTTCGTGCCACATTTTTTGTTTTGACAAAACCGTTTTATGAAACCCATGCAAAAGATTACCGCGTTGCAAGCATTTCTTAGCAATTCGGATATCAGTAGCCTTTTCTCAAGCAAAAATACTCCAACGGAGATTAGCAGACCTCCAACCACAGGTAAAAATACAACCGCAATATTACCCCCTAAACGTGCCTGTACTACACCGTTGCTTTCTTCCTCACTTCCAAAAGTTATACCCACTAACTTTGGCAAGTATTTCACGACATAATCAGTCCACCAACTCAATATTCCTCCCGTCACCAACCCATCCATTCTTTTTAGAACGCGAGGATTCACATAACCATAAAAGCTAAGTCCATACCTAATTTTAAACATTGGTTTCTTACTAATAAAGAGTTTTCCTTTGAGCCTAGGCTTTTTACTTAAATAATGATACAGTGAGTAAGCCTCCGCATCAGGTAAGAATATGGCTGAATTATTGCACTCATTCAGATGAGGATCCTGCAAAATATTTTCTTCATTAACGAGATATTCCTGCCACAATGGATGAATTTGTGTCTCATTTATAACAAGTTCTGTTCTCTCCGACAATAAATTTTTATCGAACCAAAGTGTTGACAGAGTATGTTCTCCCATAGCGTAATAATATAGTTCACTTGGCGCTAACAACGAGTAATGGGTGTCAAAGCGCAGTAATTTTCTGAGAAAGAGAGATGTTTCATAAAAAGGTCTCATATTTGTAACACCTTTATAAGCAACACGTCTTGAAAATATAGAGAATGAATTATTTACCAAAGAATCAAAGTAATCAAACTGTATAGCCGTTCGGGGTCGAATAAGCTTGTCTATGTTTTTGTTCTTGTAGGCATTGCTAAGCACCAAAGTCATGAGTAGAAAAGGTCCGAATGCAAGTTGTAGCTTTCGCTTTCTCATCAGACTTTGTGGAATAGGGTCCCCTTGTTCGACAAATGCCCGGATAATATTTAAAAAGCCTGTGAAAAGACTACCGGTTCGTATCATAAGCCAAATCTGAGTCATGGCGGATTTGAGCAGTTTGTTTTCGATAATATTTGACAAAACGCCGGATACAATGATCATAAACATTGCAGAAATCAACATAAGTATCCAAATCGGTGGGTCAAAAATTGCAACGAGTTCTCTAAAAGGGAGACCTTCCGGAGGTCCCGTACCACAGCTAACAAAATGAAGTTTTGACTCGTGAAATTTAAACGCATAGTAGTCCTCCATTCCCGCCTGAGTAGCTCCGAATGCTGTGAATATTCCATTATCCGAAATTTTTTTCCCATTGTTCCGGATATTTACGTGGTATTTTTCATCTACAAGATTTTGACCTGCTAGCAAGCTAAACGAGCCGTTTCTAACAATGGTTTGCATTATCAGCCGAATTTCGAAGGTGAAACGAAGTTGCTCCAGGCTTTGCAATTTCTGATTTGCTAAAAGCAAATCGTAAGGATTTTGGCTCAGGCTTTCAGCCGAAGTTTCCAAAAAGTACGAGAGTAGTTGGCCCAGAAAAAAGGTGTACCAATGGATATTGTCGGTGTTTGAGTTTAGGATATTAAAACTGGCTTCCAAATTCTGCTTTGAGAAATCAGGTCCGGGGACAAATAATATGAATTCCTGGGTTCGAACACAGTGTCGACAGAAAAGTACGGTGTTTCTGAGCTTGAAAAAATTGGTTTCTCCAAATGCATCAAAAATGACATTTTTTGTTATAAAAAAAGTCAATTCCTCTCTGGCTGATGTGGTATATTCAAAAGCGTAGCCGTCATGTCCTTTGGAAAACGATTCCTGCCAAAGCCGAATTGTTAACAAATCTTCATGGCGAGACTCGGTAAGTATGATATCGAAAACGGGACGAGATTTTATAATCATCGTTACAATCGCAATATTTTCTTTGAACTCAGACTTGACTCGGTCCAGTTTATGAGTCCAGAATTTTTTGTAGCTGGAGGGAACTACCATTCTATCGTTGTCAGACCATTGAGCTTTCAGAAAAAATAAAGCGTTTTCATTTCTACTAGGTGGAAAAAGGTACCAGTGGCTTTCACAAAACCATGATTTTGAATTGGCACTGTTGTCAACGTAGGGAATATCTAGACAGTCCAAATCTTGAATGTAGGATTTGCGTTGGCACCACTCCAACCCAGATGAATTTGGCCGTGGTGTTTTTTCAAATGGGAATGTTCTTGTAAACTCGGTTTCTTCAATGGTTCGAGCAAGTTTTATCCCATATTTTATACGAACTACGTCATATCTGGAAAGCACGACTGGAATCCGGAATGGGGGCAAATCGATACCATTGAAATTGATGATGTGAGCGAGACATTCTGACATTTTGTTGATGGTTTCGTACAAATTTGTTATTTGCATATCTCTCCCTTTCCAAGTGTTCCATTTTGTCGTTCCCCCTCGATATTGGGAATAGATTCGAGATTTTTCAAAGAAATTGTCAGGGTTTGGATCTAAAAACTCAACCCGGTGGACTGAGAAAGTAGCCTGTATGTATGTGTATATTATAAAAGCTAAGAGTAGGTTTTTTGAAACAGTTGTTATCATTTTGACTGTAAATAGTTATGACAAAAGTTAATAAAAGAAAACAATTGTAAACTTTGTATGCCAGTTTCTGTGCTCTATTTTACTTACACCTATCCCAATTAAAATGTGCACAGAAATTTGCTTGGCTAAACTCTCACTCTCTTGAACGTTGACTAAAAACGTGACGGTAATAAGGCTATTGTCTCCTCAATTTTTTTTGTAAGGCTAGTACTTCTACATTAACTACGAACACGTGGATATCCTTGCCTTGTTAAACAAAACCAGACATGCCGCCGTTTGTGTGTGAATTATTAAAATGTTTACTGAGCATTTCAGTTAGGACAGTAATCTAGAACATTGGAATATTTTACAATACAAGTTGTCTATTTTACCACATGAGAGGCCAACCACCCAGCAACCTAAGAACTTTTTCAAAAATTGATTTGAAGCAGATATAAAAACCACACAAATATTGCTGCTAAAGATTATCCCGTTGTAAGACAATCAAGGAAAAACTGCGCCACCATAGTTCTATATACCAACTTCTAATGCTGAAGTTATTTACTTGTCCTTTCTCCCTAAATAATTCCGTGTTGCTGCTTCGAAGCAATAATGAATATAGCTTTGTTAAGCCCCTATTTTATAATTCATTTAAGCGTTTTAAAAAACACAGCTGAAACAGCTGAAATATTGAGCATGGCAAGCGTGCTTCAATGCACACTACAAACACGTTGAAATGCTTTTAATTTAATTGCTTACATATTTAAATGTGCCGCATGAGAGTCCAACGAACTAAAAGAGTTAAACATTCAAGCCAATATAACAAGAATTGGTATAAATTAGCCAACTAAACTACCAACATAATATTGTGATGTTGTCAAAATGAAAATCATTTTCGTCAATCCTGTTTATTTTGAATTTTTTCAAAAATTGAATATTTTACTCTTAGTTCTTCCCTGATCATCAATCCCCGCAAGCAGTACTCTTTAAATTAGCAAATCAAAATTATGAAAACTGAAATTCAAAAGATGCGAAGATAATAAAGCAAACAAAGTTTTATTTTATTCTAAATCGCTTCATTTCTTAGAAATGTCATATACTTTCAACGAATTGTGAAATCATGTAAGTTTGGGATGTTAATGATGGAGAAGTTAATTTTGCTCCATTGATAAGATAACGCAATTTACTTTTTCACATATGAACAAGTTGTCGGTATGGCTCTTTTTGGATTATATAAACGGAACGGCT
Source organism: Orchesella cincta (assembly GCA_001718145.1). Taxonomy (NCBI): domain Eukaryota; kingdom Metazoa; phylum Arthropoda; class Collembola; order Entomobryomorpha; family Orchesellidae; genus Orchesella; species Orchesella cincta. The sequence goes on from LJIJ01001294.1 coordinate 22,910, forward strand.
GGAGTTGTGTTTTTATGTAGAGACAAACAGAAAACTTAAAAATGCAAAATTTACAGAAGGCGAAATTCGTTTGATGTTTGTTTGAACAACAAAGCCACTTGATCAGTCATAAACTACTCTTTCATATTCAAAGCAAACGCAGAGTGTAGTTTTACTAACATTTTTGTGGATTACATAGATGTTGCCGGATTTGTAATTGATAACGTAAGTCCAGATAAAACCTGTGAGAAACAACTTACCTGAGTAAATATAACAAAGCCCCTTTTTCTGACCTTCGTCACTTGCGTTTTGTCAAAACTCATAATGAAGTTCGTCGGAGGCTCAATTTTTTTGCACTATTTCTATTAGCATTTCTTTCTTTAGGGAACTACTCGAGTACTTACGGTGAGATAAACATTGGTGAAAATTGTAATGAAAGTTTACAATGTGTCGGCATCCCAGATGTAACATCGTACTGTGACACTCTATCCATACCTCAAATCTGTAGTTGCAAACTTGACTACGTTGCAAGTAGTTTGAAGAATGACTGTCTGAACAGAACCCAAATTGGATATGGATGTACAGATCCTGCAGAATGTAAAGGAGGCGTTGGTGGAGAATTCAGTGACTGTATGGAGAACGAGGAAGAGGTAAAAACATGTCAATGCACTGATGAAGCAGTTGAAATCGAGGTTGGCGTAGGTTATATTTGTGAAAAGAAAGCTACCAGTATTGGGGACATGTGCTATATAAATGAGCAGTGTACCGCAAATTTGGGTCCTTTGAGCGAATGCAAAAACGAAACATGTCAATACGTGGAAAGTGTTGTTGAAAGCGGTGATAACAAGAAATGCTTGGCTACTGGAGTTCCGATTGGAGGGCGTTGTGAAGGCCATCTTGAATGTTTGGGACAACCAAACTCCGCATGCTCAAACCAAATATGTGTTTGTGCATCAGAATTCACCTCCTCCGACAACCGTCAGGAGTGCCTTCCAATCAGAAATGATGCAGGTCAGCCGTGCAAAGAAATCCAACAGTGTCAACGAGGACAAATGGGAAGTCTCAGCAACTGCGTTGGAAACGATCCTAACAACAAAGTATGTCAATGTAACCCAAATGCCATTTCAGCACCAGGGGCACCCCTCTGTAGACCAAAAGCAACACACGTTGGAGATTCTTGCGTGATACAAGCTCAATGTTTGAATCTAAACATGAGTCAATGTGTAGGAGGTCAATGAGTCTGCAATGTGGATACTGTTGAGTCATCAGACTCAACCAAATGTCTGGTAAAATCCTACCTCAATAACACTTGTGAGGATGAAAACCAATGCAATTGGAACGCAGGTGCAGTTTGCACCGAAATGATTTGTCGCTGCAGTCCTGATTACATCCAAAATGGTGACAGATGCATGCGGAAGGCACAGTTTGTTGGAGAGAATTGCGAAATGAATATTCAATGCACAGAAAACCTGGGTAACTTGAGTACGTGCTCAAACGGAAACTGTACCTGCTTGTCTGATGCAATTCCCAATGCAAATAGAACAAGATGTGTGAGAAGCGATGAAAATGACGGAGTTCACATTGGCAGCCCTTGTGAGACCAACAACCAATGTGTGGGGGATCCCGGCACTTCCCAGTGCTTTTCCGGAATCTGCGTTTGTTTGCCCCAATATATAGCCTCCAATAACCTGGATGATTGTCTACAAATAAGAAACAACCTGGGCGAAGAATGCAAAGAAAATCAACAATGTAGACAAGGCAAACTTGGGCCTTTGAGCATGTGCGCTGTGACCTGTACTCAAGTCAAAGTTTGTAACTGCATTCCAGCGGCAATTGCGGAGCCAGCTGAAAATTTGTGCAGGAGAAAAGCGACTTTTGTTGGCGATACTTGCGATGTTCAAACCCAATGCTTAGCCCATCTGGGATACAGTCGGTGCACTGGGGGAATCTGCTCATGCTTGGAAAACTCGGATGCCTACGATGACCTAAGCGGATGTCATATTTAATTTCCCTTTTTAAACATGAATTTAAAATGAATTATGTTTGAAGAATTAAAATAACTTAAATACCTTTATGCCTGCGTTCTTATAGTAAGATTAATGAATATTCGATTGTGGTCATAAAATGTAGTCAAAATTAGAACACAAAATACATAACATTTGTTCTTTGTTGATAACATCATGTTTTATTTAACAATAAAAAATACAAATACCTTTAAGCATTTTATGGCTAACCAAATGGTCTGCAAAAAAGTGTGTGTTCTAATACTGTATATTATCAGCCGCTTATTTTGTCATGGATTGGACAAGCACAGCACCATAAAGCATGACTATATTGATAAGAGTGGCAATGTGGCAATACCAAGATAAACAAGACACAATTTATTACGTAAAATTTACTTTTTGGTGAGTTTACCACGGTGCTTTTACAGATTGTGAATTACCGCATCAAAAATGATATGATGGAAAACAAGAGATGGTAAATCATCTTTTTTGAATGCATGATTATGTACATATGGTGACTACGCTTGTACGTAGTCGTGTACGCTTTTCCCGGTTGTATATAAGTAGATATTATTGCCTCACTTACACTTCTTGACTTGTTTTCTGTGTCCCATAGTAGTTTAATGATAAAAAAAGTGTTTTTACGTCAGTATGTAATTACGTATTTTACATGTTCTTGCGATAACTGGCAACATAAGCTAAAAGTTAAAGCGATGTTTATTTGTAGTTAGCAGTCATGAAAATAAATTCGTCAACCCCGATAACTTTCCACCTGTTTGAGTTTTTTAAAACTCTGACTGCACCAATGCGTAGCTTAATTCATGGCGGAGGTTGGGTTTACAAATGGGTTATCTGGAGTCACGAAGACAAGTCAAATGATAAGCTCAGATATTTTGATAGGCGTCACATACACGTTTTGAAAGATCAAGAAAAACTTAATTCATTTCCGATTGTAAATATGGACTGCAAATTAAAATGGGAACTTTCAAACCGGCTCAACGGACTTTAATTAACATACATATGGTGGAGTCATTTAACGCTAGTCCAAGTTATATTTATGAAAAATTTATGTAGCAAATTAAATATGATATCCACATCGCTCGCTAGATATCAAGTTGTCAAGTTTGGTTTAATCATTTTGTGATAAAAAGTTTAAACAAATCAGGGTGCTTTCTCACAACAACGTTCGAGTACAATGAATCGGATCGTGTGAAGTTTTTATTTGGCACAACAATTTTTTCCATATCTCTCGTCAGAATGATACAATTTGTTTACACATAAATAAATGATTTGACAACACATCGTTGAAAAATGGGACAACACCAGAATCCCATTTATACCTTCAACTTCAGTCGCATACTTGTTACAAATGTCAATAAATTATTTTAATATAAAAAACTGATATACTTTTATGCATTTGCGAAACGACCATGCGTATTCATTTTTTTCTGGAGAACATAAAAGCTTGTAGATAGACCAACTTAAGTTTAAAAGTTTCCTGTCTTGCGTTCAAGCCGCCAATTGTTAATCTCAGTTCAGCTGTTTTATGAAAGAAATTTTTTTTATTAAAGCTGTAGACCGAAAAATCATAAAAATTGATTTTCTACTTTGGAAACCCATTTATCCTTGTGCAAAAAAATATTCTCATAACACTTGGACATAATAATGGATGCTTGTGACAGAAGGATTAGTTCGACGGAAATGGAGCATTCTATTGTTATAAACAGTGAAGAACACACTCAAATTCGAAGACTAAGCTCCGTGAATTTTCCAATGCATGTGGCTGCTCAGAATGGGCAAGTACATGTTCTGAAAAGACATCTACAAAATCGGGACCCAACCCATAGAGACGATGAACAAAAAACCCCACTTCATCATGCATGTGGGTTTGGTATGAGAAACACGAATATTAAAATTTACTGTTACAAGTTTATTATTAAATTCAATTATTTAAAATTGCTTTTGAAATACTTTTTTTTAGCTGTACAAGAGAAAGCGAAGGATATGACGAAAGCTATCATAAAAAAATTCAAGTTAACAAATAAGAAAATAAAGTTTTTGAATTTTCAGGATATTAACGGTGATACAGGTGTGACATTATTGTAAATTCAAAATTCCTGTAAAGTTATCTGTTTCTAAATGACTTTTAATGTTGTATTTATAGCTTTGCACGTTGCAGCAAAAACTGGCCATCCAGAAGTAGTCGAGGAACTTTTAAACAACGGAGCTGACCTTAATATCAAGTAATCCGTTCACCATTACTGGCATATTAAAGTTTATAATTCATTACAATAAAGATTAGTTCTTGGTCTTGTTGCTGTTTAAAACTCGTTGATGCACATTCTTGTAAAGAAACAAGGGAAATGAGGAGCCCCTAAACCTAATTTATGCGACAGTACCTTCAGCAATGACCACCTCATATGATTCTGCAGTGAAATGCAAAGTAGGAAAACCGGATGACCAAAAGCTTACATTGACATTTAATTTTGGGTAGGAATTTATCTAACTATATTATTGCTGTTTCTTACAATGGTCTATCAACAGTAAAAATAATAATGGAGATTACTTTATGTGTTCTTTCCAAGATCTATTTGTGGAATTGTAGAACTCGAAGAAAAGGGAGGGTTCTACCTTCCTGAGATGAATTGGCTTTCACGATGTCTTTCTGTCAGCCATCAAAATCAAAAGAAAATCTTAATGCATCCTGTTGTTCAAGTTTTTTTGCTTTTGAAATGGAAAAAGATAAGCGCTCTACTGTGGTTATCCATTCTATACCATGTAAGTAGACAAGTTATTTTGTTGGATATTACACAAACCACAGTGGATTATAATCACCTTTTTGCTCCACGTTGGTGATTTTAACCCAAAAATTAAACATGTAGAGTTTAATACTCTATTTGTGAATTCCTATGTAAACACATATGCCAATTCCGAATATCAAACTGTCAGCTCTTCAAAATCTCAAATTTTTAAGTTGCGTGTTGATGGTTCCGAATGAAACTGGATTGTTGTTATTTATTTTGATTAATTCCCTTCCACGTTTTGTATTCAAGGAGCACCACATAGATATTTTATAGCTGAAAAAATCTAGCTCTTTGAGCTTAGTGCGATATAGAAATGGTGAAAATTGATCAACGCAAAATTGAGTAACAAAATAAGAAAAAACTGAATTCGGCTATTTTTGAAATTTTCAATACAGATTTTTTCTTGTGGGCAATACCATCCAGGAGGATTAATTATGCCTCGAAACTAAGAAATATGGAATGCTCGATATAGATGTTGACTAAAAAAACTTTTTGAACTAAAAGCACCAACTTAGAACAAAAGAACAAAAATCCACTGTGCAAACATAGAAAAATGCAGATTACTGAATGTGAATATAAACTAAACCTGTGTGGTATGCTTTAAACAGATTATTTGGCTCATGCTATACACCTACTTCAACGTAGACGTGTACCTTATCCATTGCCCATTCCGATTTCACAAAGGTAAGCTTTATGCATTAAACTGTTTTGGTATGACAATACTGACAATAATATCATGCATAAACTGTAGATAACAGGACTACCTCACATGATAACACGAACCAAGGTAAAAATTTCAATTCTAATTAATGGACGATGCCGAAGTATAACTGAAAAAATGAAGTAATGTTTTAATACTTTTGTAGAGTTAATTGCCAGTTGTGACGTTCGGAACCATTACACACATTTGAGTGCATTGCTTTGGCTTCTTTACACTATTACCGTTTCGATTGTCTTCAAAGAAATTTATGAAATCTCTACAAGCAATAACGTCACACAATATTTCCTCAAGTTGGAAAATATTGGACAGTGGATACTTGCAGGGATTGTATTTCTGACGTCAGTCCCAGTTTTTCAAGTTGACAATAGCTATGAAGTTCAAATTTATGATTGGCAGTACCAAGCCTCTTCGGTAAGTACGAGACATTCCCTTTTTGGAATTGAAGAGCAATACTGATTCAGTTAACTCTTTTTAGTTTGGGATTCTCCTCGCCTGTTTTTTGATTCTTAATCAGATTGGGAAAATACCAAGCTTTGGCCGATATGTTTTGATTTTAGCAACGGTACGTTATATTTGAAATTTTACAATTCGGGTTTATTGAAGGAACTCAATAGTGTTTTGTAATTCAGGTGATTCGAAGTTTTAGCATGTTTATGGTAACGTTTGCGTCCATTCTCATTGCTTTCATGCTGTCTTTTCACATACTCATGCCAGAGGTACCACAATTTGTGATTGTTCATCTTAATTAGATTCTTATTATCTTAATTAAGTTTTAAAATTAACAACTCTTTTTCTTCGTGTTTCAGAAAGATGAATTTAGTGATTTTCCATGGAATTTTGTCAAGATTCTTGTAATGATGACTGGTGAGATAAATCATGACGACGTGTTTCATAGTAAACTGGGCAACTTGCAACTACCATTTCCCATTTCCACAAAACTGCTATTTGCTATATTTGTTGCACTAGTGACAATTGTACTTTTCAATTTATTAATTGGACTTACTGTGAGTGATATTCAGGTATGATCATAGGTGTTAAATCTTCGACATTAATTTAGTATTGAACATAGGTCAGCAAAACGAATTTTATAAACGCAGGGCTTGCAAACCGGAGCTAGACTTAGCAGTCTATCTGTTCAAGTCGAGGAAATGCATCTAATGGAAGCATTTCTACTGTCAGATAGAGTTCAAAGATTGTTAAAAGCACTCGGAAAACATGGGTTACTTCAATATTTCCTTGTCAACGGTCTGGACTTTGAAAATGGGAAAATGAAGTAAAAACTGATTACGTTTTCCCGTTATCCAACATCTATAATAACATGTTACGCAATAAACTGTTTTACTTTTTTTACTTTTAAGGATGGATGTTGATGTACGCATTGATGAAATACCAAAACATCTTCATGATGATATTAGACGGCTGTCTAAAAATTTCTACAGCGAAACAGATGATAATGAATATGATGAATGTGACGGTGGTACTGAAGAATCCGAAGATGAGATCAACTTAAAGGATTTTTCCATTAGTTGTATTCAAAATGCAATTAAACTTAACAATAAACTAAACGTGGTATTGAAAAAACTTCTAGATGAAAGAAATAATAACGTTTGATGATTTTTTAAATTTACCATTAGCAAGTAAGGAACACGAAATTCAACATGTGAAAAATTTATATGAAACTAGTTTTAAAGTGCGGTAACCTTTGAAATACATGACCCGAATGGCTATTGAAATGTTAATATGCCTGATAAAAATGTGTTATTAAATTTTGCAGTTTAACATTAATTTTTATTAGAATGAAACTCAGCAATTTGCTTTGACTATTATTATCATTAGATTTTTTGATGAGTTTATTGTTATATTATGTAATTTTCTTATTGTGAATCTTTGTACACTTGGCACCTTGCGATGCAATTAGGCAATATGATTATGATTAACATAATATAAACGAACTCAATCATTAGGTAAAGACACAAGAATAGCCGTAAAATCTGACCTTATTATGGGAGTGTTATTGGATATGTACGATACGATACGTTAACGATAGTAGTTTTTATCTACAATATATTTGCTTACTTTGTGACCAAACCAGTTAATCGGCAATTAAAATCATGAATGATGTAAATAACGGTTGACAAAGCTTAATCATTTTTAGTTAAAGTTTTACTCTAATTGCTTAAAAATTTCTTTTGGATCGCATCGGAACATAAAACATGAACAACGCAAAAGTTAACACATCCTCATTTTTATTTATTCATACTGTTTAGGTTTTGGATAAGCATTAAAAACCTTGTTTTCAGAATTATATATTTATTGGATCGTTTCTTGCTTTACTTATTAATGATTTCGTTACCTACATTTTGACATGAGAAGTACATTTAAACATTCTTGATTGTGCAGTCCATCTGTGAGATTTCCGAGCAATGTTTTGCAACTTTGGTGCATCGTCTTTGTTGTCTGCATTGATTAAAACTGGCAAAGGCTAAGAGTTTACACAGAGGTTTGCAGATGGGGTAAATGTGGCATTGCAAAAAATTGACATATCATGAGAGAAAGCTTTATGTTCAATTGTATAACTAAAACTGAATGAACATTAAAATGGTAAAAACATACATACACAATGTTTTATAATAGAACAAGTATCCGTTAGTTTTTTGTGGCTTTTATTACACTACTATCAAATTATATTGCCATTTTCAAATTGTCTTACAGGTTTTGTAAAAATAACAAAAATTAAATGTATATTAGAACGAAAATTTGGTACAATCAATTCTTTTAATATTGTCATGGATCTTACTGACGTGAGCAGATACACTTGTGCTTCAAAAGTTTCCAGTCCAGCTGCTGACACTCCCTGGAGCAATAGTATGCTTTCTTACATTTTGAGCATTTATGTTGTGCATTCTCCTCTCCACAAAACCGGCACATTTTCTCCACCTTGTCAAGATAAAGGATGCATCTTGGTTCATCATTCCTAATTGAACTTTTGCCATCGAGGCTTCCAATTCTCATGTATGGATTCATTATAGCTATGGTTGAGCCGTGGGCTAAATTATTCGCAGCTTCCCTGTTTTGCTCCACGTTGTAAATGTACCGACGAGCCACATCACCATTCTCATCCTCGACAATTAGGTGGATAGATGGGAAACCAAAAGCAGGGTCTTCAATAATAGTGAAATCAATTATACGATCTTCCAGAATGTTATCAAAGGTTGGATTCATTTCAGATAAAGTGATTGGCTTCAGAAGAGACATTTTTGTTGGAGCAGTTTGTATAAGTTTTGGACTAGCAACTGTTGCCGTTTCAGCTTGCTGATAGGTGTAAGTTGAGTTTTCAAACTTTTCAGTTTCAAAATCTAAATCATTATAGTGAATCCGGTGAAAAAGTACCAGTCGTTTTCTAACCGGGCTCATTAGATATTGCTTTCTCTCTAGAACCGGTTTCGGGGCAGGTTGAGACAATGGCGTAGAAATAGCAAGATTGGATGACTGATTTTCTTTCGCCAACAAAAGTACAATTTCAGCTCCCCGTTTTATGTCAGTCTCGCCATATGGCAAATAACAAGGTAGCATCATGCCTTCTGCTTCAATTCCTTTATTAAAGTAGTGTTCAACTTTCTCTATCACACATAATGGATCTCCGCCAGAGGAAACTGCTTCGTTCCAGATAGTAACGGCAATGGCATAGTACGCAGAAGGTAGTTTCCTATGATCCTGAGGAGCATGAGTTAAGTATTCATTGTAAGCCGCCAAAATTTCACAGAAGTCAACTACCCTCCTGGTTGAGCCTTCATCAAGGTTGGAAAGTTGGCGAAGATGGGCTGCTTTTAGATAGAGCAGTCCCACATCTGTCGGAAACCTTTTCAGTCCTCTCTCACACCATTCCAGTCCTGATTCTGGGTCACCTTTCATTCCATAAAGAATATTGAGCAAGTCATAATAAAAAACGTTGTCTGGATACCTTTTAATCCCTTCTTTTACGGTCTCTGTCCAAATTGTGTCCGGTGTCGATTCTGCCAAATACGAATTGAAATTAACATAGCTGAATCGGATTTTCATATCGTCCTCTCCTCTTTCCCCACATTTGCTGTGGAACAACTGTCCAATTACATTTTTCAGCTTGTTTTTAATCGAAGTGTGATGTACCCAGACGCTTGCCACATGGAACTCGCCAGTACAGCATTCATAGAGCAATTCCAACACATGGTTCTTTTCAGTATCAGAGTCACACTCGTTTTCTCTAACAAACGTGGCAAGTTTGTTTGCAATCATGACAGTTTTCATAACATTTTGAGCAGTTATAGAACCCTCGTTTGCCATTTTGTTCATGGCGTTAAAATCCATACTCTGTAGCCTAATCATTCCTCCCCAAGTGTTTTTGCTACCAAGCTCTTGAAAATACCTTAGGAACTTTTCCGCTGTGGGGTCATCTTCAATCTGCTGACGTTGGATTCGCTCTAAAAAAGACATTCCTTTAACATTCAAGCTGTTCTTTTTCTCAAATGCAATCACTTCCGCTTCCACTTGTTTTCTGTCCGTATTATCATCAAAATGCAAATCAAAAACTGATTCAACCATTTCATTGAACTCCTGTTCGCTAATATCATTGAGTGCATTGCTTCCTAACTCTTTCCCAGTTGGAACATGTTCCGAGCTCTTTCCGGCTCCAAATGGAGGATATAGTGCTTCATAAGCAACTCTGCAGCATTAGGATCCTTGAGGATCACCGCTTGCTTCCAGTATAGCACGGCCTTTTTCTCATTTTGAGGAACACCTCTCCTTTAGCGGTTACTGCTCCCAAACTGTAAGCAGCCCATCCACCAACTTTCAACCGCTTTCGTACCATTTCGCTGCCTCTGAATAGTCTTGCTCTCCAAGCAGTCCTTGATAAAACATGAGACCCAATGCGCGCTGGGCACCAAAAACCGCAACATTCGTCAACCCTGGAGTACCGAAATCTAATGGCATGTTAGCTGCTTGAAGGAAAAGATTGTAAGCCTTCCGAAAATCTTGTTTAACGCCTTTTCCTTTAACGTAACATAATGCCAGGTTCGAAAGTCCTTCTGCATTTCCAACCTTTGCAGCCTTAGCAAAATGACGAGCAGCTTCCTTATCATTTTGCGGAACTGACCAACCGTTTCTATATTGGTGACCCTTAAAAGAGTGTTCTTGACCTTTGATCCTTGTATTGCTCATGAAATCTATCCACTCTTTCTCCGTTGCCTTTGTTTCCATTTCTTCCTCAAAATTTGCTACCATTTCTGTGACGGTTTGGGGGGCGTTTCTTGGATCCATGTTTCCAGATCCTGCCAATATCCTGCAAGAATGCAACGCATTCTTTACAAGTTTTTGAGTGGGTGACAATGCTAGAGCCCGGTTGTAATATTGGATTGCTTGTTTATAACAGGTATTCCAGCGGTGGAATTGAGCTTGGAGAAAGTATGCTTTCCACGAGCTATCATTAAGTTCGAGTGCCTGAGTAATGTCTAACATTGCTTGTTCCACGTATTCGTCCGCTTCGTTTATCTTTTGATTTTGTTTTAAGTAGTTTGCCCATTTTAAGTAGAACTCGGCACGTTTTTCATAGCATGCTCCTACATGAACTGGAAGTAGACTCGGAATTGTATCGCCCCGTCAAAAATACGGAATGCTTCTCGAATTCTTTTCAATTGCTTTAGCTTTTTCACAACATTTTTGTTGCCTCTAGAGCGACCACTCGATGACGATTTTCCAGCCTTGGCAATTATCTTCTCGATTTCAGATGATTCCACATTCAAAACCTGCAAATTTTCTCGGAAAACGTCAACGTTTTTATTGTAGTCTTCCCGACTCAGCTTTCTGGTTGGGTGATGTGCCAACTTGTTTCTCAACTTTGTAAGTTGCTTCAGAGCCTCGTTCTCCATTCTGTACAGATTCGGATCTCCAAAATGCTGCAGCACAAATGACAGAGTGGACATGTCCCACTCCTCCAAAAATCCTCTCTCTATTATCTTCTTTTGAAGTTTGTTAGTCTTTTTCTCAATCTTCTCTCCGTCTTGCGATTCCATGAACAATTTTCCTTGCTGTTCTGTATGTTTCCAATGTTGTCCCGTTATCCTTTCATAGCGTTTTTGAAACACTTTCCGAAGAGGTTGGCATGAAGACAACAAAATATTGTCTAGTTTGTAAAAATACTCTTCAGCAGAGAACGAACCCATTTCATATTGTTGTGGATTTCTTTCTTCAAGTAGTTCAACACTCTTTGAAAAGGTAAGCAGAAGATAAAATGGACAATGAAATTTTATGTGGAACACGCGGTAGTAAAAAATTTCAAAACTCACCTGCATGAGAGCTGCCCATGATTTAGTATTCAGATTCAATAAACATGTAGTAATTTTTACTTTGTATTTTGTCAAATGAAATGATCGAGTTTGGGGTGAATCACCTGGAGAGATAAGATAAGAAAAAAATGGTTGCCAGCAGTGAGCAGACCATGACGATCATGATGATTTTATTGATTGGCATTCCTGCTAACGTGTGGTGATATTATCATTATCCCATTGCAGTGTTGTTTTAGATAAATGTTCAATTTATTTTGGTGAAAGAAATTGGTTAGGTAAAGTAGTATGCAAGTTATTTGGGATATTGTAAAATGTAGTTGAGGATGTTCAGATGTTAGTTAGGTTCACAGAAGCTGAAAATTTGCACTACTTCGCTAGGTTCTGAATGAAGTAAAGCTTCCTTCACAGCATGCTATTGCGGTTTGGAATTGCTTAATTATCTTTGAACTGTCGCTAAATGTTTGCAGATATTGTATTTTAGGGTAGATCAGTTGTGGCACAAATCCTGATTTGTGTTAGATTTTGAGATTGTATCATTACATAAAATCTATTCTGAAAGTGAAAAGATTTCATGCAACTGTAATGTGAAAATATAAATTATTAAAAAATATATAAGTCATCAGTTTTAATTTAGATGGTATTGCTACTTCACCAGAAAATGTCAGCGGGCTGAACTGTTATCTTAACGGGCTAGTAATGGCGTGAGCTTGCAATTGGTATAACTCTTTTGTAAATATTTGTGTCCTGAATAAACCTTATCATAACCCCAATTGAGTCGGAAAATAAAAGCGTTTTCATGAAAGTAGTTTCTTTAAGAGTTTCATTCGTGAATTCATTCATGTTTTCGAAGGTTTATTTATTACTTACGCAGTCAATTTTAAATACACGCATTTAAACTTAAAAGTAATCAAATTTAAGGTAAAACCATGGCGCCAACGCTTTCAGTTTGGTATCTAACACTCGTATTTATTATCGCCATCCCAAATTCGGGCCACTGCTCCAATATAACTGGTAGCGCTTTAATTGGTGAGAACTGTAACTCTGACATCGATTGTGTGGGGGTTCCTGGTGTTACCTCCGAATGTGACATTGGCACATGCATCTGTAGACCTGGTTTCGTTCCATCTCATCTTTTAGACAATTGCCTGATAATCCAAGATGAGATTGGTAGTCGTTGCAACATATCTCTACAATGTCGAGCAGGTCTTCCTGGGAACTTGAGTCATTGTTTTGAAGAAAGATGTTGGTGTAAGGAGGAAGCTATTCGTGAACCAGGTCAAAATATCTGCTATCTGAAACGTGACAGGATTGGAGATGAGTGTATGGTAAATGCTCAATGCAGGGTGAACATGGGAGATGATACTTACTGTAGTGATTCAAACATATGTGGATGTACAAGGAATATAGCAAGCATGGACTTAAAAAGGTGTTTACGCATTGAAAACGATCTCGAAAATTATAACTACCCTTGCTCAGAGTCACAGCAGTGTCAACAAGGAAAGCCTGGAAGGTACAGTGAATGTCGAAACTCAACACAATACTTCAGATACAAAGTTTGCAAGTGCACCAGTAGCGCTGTAAATGAGTATGGAAATGCAAAATGCTATCCCAAAGTAAGGAATGTTGGGTCATCCTGTGAGATTCAAGAGCAATGTACAACATCCCTGGGACCAAGTCAGTGTCTGGAGGGTTTTTGTGAATGTCTGGAGAACACAAAGATATCCAAAGATGGTTTAAAATGCATTTTTGATAGAAACCAACATAAACTTACAAGAGCTTGAGTTTAAAAGAGGTTTTTAATTATTTGTTTTCATTTGTCTACTTGTCTTTAACATATTTCTAAATGAATTCTCAGCATTATGTATCCGCGGTTTCAAATGAGGAAAAGCTCTATTTATATTGATATGTAAATAAAACGTAAACCATTACGCGTGTTTGTGAATGAGCGACGTAATTTTGCTTCATTTATGCTTTCATACATATGTACATAATTTGACTACATATGAATATATACTCAAACGCAAACCTTATCGTGTTTTTTGCTATGTTATCTTATGAAAACTTTTTCTGCATGCGTTTAGGCAAATAGTCGGAAACATTTACAATATATGTATTACTCAAACTTCTTCGCTATTAATTGGTGCAACCACTTTGTGGGAATCCACCAGGAACACTGTACGTCACTTTTACGAAATTTAAGTACATTTTGATTAGCCTCTAGCGTCAAAGTTTTACGTTACGTTATTTCTCAGTATTAGATTGCTGGTATGTATTCGATTTATGGCTTATTTGAATGACACATACGGGTCAACATATAGCTATCGAACAATACTTTAACCCAAGTAATGTTGAAAGCTGTATAATAATCAACTAAAATTCACACGCGCAATATGACATTCAAATCTTTCCAACCTCTTTGGCACTACTTGTCTACTCTGGACTTGCCGGATTTACATTATCCTACGTAAAAAGTTTGGTTTTCGGAGCACCAAAGTGATATCGTTGCTTACCTTCAATATATAAGATATGAGAGACATGAATTTTTTTGGTTAAAATGAATGTTTTATATTACTTCTCTAACCAAATGTTTTTGTAGAAGCATATTTGTGGCTGGTTACTTTCTTCTTAAAACAAATCACTTGGTTTCTGATTGCAGATTCGTAATCTACGCATAAAAAATCTATAGCAATTTTCAGCCACATCGGCGACAAAATTTGTTTGACACTAATCGGAAATATTTGTGTAAAGGGATACATACTATACTTTACAGCTGGTGATGTTGGGGAAGTAAATTTTGATACTTAAGTGGGTTAACCAAATATTATCTACGTCAGTCTGAACAATGTGTCGGTTGAACGTATATGTACTTTTAACGGATTCTTTTAAACAGATAAATCGAAAATGCACTCATACTAAGAATAACATTAAGCTTTAAAATACAAATTTCTGGAACGCAACATTTCGTTTGATGTTTCTTTGCATAACAAAAACTCAACCTGTCATAAAATTCATGTTATGCGGGTAATAAATCTTTGAGCGTGTATATAAACCTTAATTAACATGTAACACTTATCCACTGCTGTTAACACAATACTGTATTATACAGAAAAGTATTCAAATACCTACAAGCATTTTATACTGCAGAATATATGTGGTTTCATTTGAAACCATTTTTGTCACTTCTTTTTTCGGACAAGCATGCACAGGTCCACAAAATCGTGAATATCTTTTATATCTTGACAAGAGTGGCAATGCCAAGATAAACAAGTCAAAATTCACTGCATTCATATAAGACCATAAATTTATGTTTCGGCGAGATTTACCACTATGCCTTTAT
This sequence comes from Orchesella cincta, assembly GCA_001718145.1. NCBI lineage: Eukaryota > Metazoa > Arthropoda > Collembola > Entomobryomorpha > Orchesellidae > Orchesella > Orchesella cincta. Next base: position 38,074 of record LJIJ01001294.1, read on the forward strand.
ATATTGTGAGTTACGGTTACCAAATAATACACGAAGTGATATGATGGTAAGGAAAAGATGGCAAATTGATATTTATGTATGAAAGGTAACCATATTTATATTCATGTAGATAAATCTGATTGACATTCAAGTTACAGAATTGTTCGGTCATCAGTTATCCATCCATGCATATATGATAGCGTTCGTGAACAACAGTTCTTGTAAACATAACACAAGCAATCTTGTCCAGTTATAGTGGAGAAATTCTGTCACAACCACATTCTCTTTGTTATTTCGTTTATGTACATTTTATTTGAGCACATCATAGGAGGAAATTTTAACACGGCATTTTATTTCCACAAAAACAAATTCAAATAATTGTTAACAATGAAAAAACTTTACAATAGATATCAGTTATGGTTTATTGGAATTCTAAGCATTGGAAGCTTAGCAGTATCAGTATTATCAATGTTGCAAGTAAGCAGGATTGTTTCCCCCTTGTGTCTCGTCAATTTAATACTGCTTAAATACACAGACATAAAGCATTTGATAACACGTAGTTGTTAATGAGGCTATATCTGATATTGATTGACAGCCCGGGCAGCCAGGCCACCTTGATGTATACTTTAATAAATTTTTACTGCATATTTACATGAAAAATTCACGAGATAGATAATTTTCTTGATTAAAATTCGTCAGATTGATATAAATTCCTATTTAGACCTTGGCGTAAATCACCACTCTTACAGTTGGTCAGAACTTGGCATAAATAAGACCTTAAGAGCTGATGTTGCGTTCAAAACTAAACGGTGAATAATATTCACGCGAGAAGTCGGCACCTACTGAATTGAGTGATATCCACCACGAGTTCCATCAGGTGGGGAAACATCAGGGAAAAAGTCCATTTGATTTGCATGGTGAATTTGATGCAATTAGTGCTTTGTTAAAATTGTACGTCAATAATCGAAGAAAACAAGGCATACAGCCCTGGACAATCGGTGGTTGAATATGTAGGAACAAGAATTTAGCACTAAAAAATTGTCAATTTTAAAGTTTAATTCGTCAAAGAAGGGCGAATTTTGATCATGTTTGACGAATTAAATTGAACATTTTGCTCTTCGACTCTATCAAATGAACAACTGAATGTAACTGTTTGGAAAATTTAAAGCAATTTTTGTTTACTTTCGCATTTATGTAAAGAAATAACAAAAATGTTGAGCATCTGACGCTAATTTATGAGAGAGTACCTTCGGCCTTAACGAATACGTATGACTACTGTGTGTCTTGCAATGGAATGTACGATGACAAAACCCTAACCTTTAATTTTGATTTTGGGTAACTACTCAGTTACTTTATTCCAACTTTTCATCAACGGGATACATAAATTTGAGTAAAGTTAACAAATACCTTTTCAAACCTATTTAATTTTTTCATATTTATCCATTTTTTCAAATTTCAAAAAATCCTTGATTTCGCCCCTACGGAATGTTGTGGTGCGCATCAAGATGTTGTGTCACACTACCAAAGACCCCCCTCTTTGTATCAAGTGTGACACAACATCTTGATGCTAACCGAATGTTGTTAGTCATATGTGTTCCAAATTTCAGGTCAATCGGATGGTAAACATAGGAGAAACTGGCGTCCCTTTACCTGCCCATCTCGATTCTTTTATTGCCCCTGTTTCAAATGTATTAACTTGCCCCAACCAAAATGACCATCCTATCGTGCATAACTTAATGTGGTTTATAATATTTGCATTAGTTTCAACTGGAATAAATTTTGAGAGGCAATCGACTTTCATAAACCTGCTGGAATTTCTCAAAACGTATTTATTACAACCAACCCTAGCATCCTGGAGTTAAAATTTTTACAGGTTGGTTTAATTGAACATAAACGATAAATAAGATAAAAACAATAATTAGATACAAGGAATTTTTTTTACACATTATTGATCAAATTGCAACTAGACTATTACGGAATTTACTAACGTATGCAGATAAGCTTGTGTTTCAAAAGTTTCCAGTCTAGTGCCTGGCACTCCCTAGAGCAGTAGGCTCTCTTGCATGTTGAGCACTTCCGTTGTGCATTCTCCGCTCCACAAAACCAGCACATTTTTTTCACCTTATCCAGATAAAGTACGCATCTAGGCACATCATTCCTAATTGAGTTTTTGCCATCAATGCTTCCAATTCTCATATATGGATTCATTATAGCTATTGTTGAGCCGTGTGCTAAATTCTTTGCTGCTTCCTTGTTTTGCTCCACGTTGTAAAGGTAGAGACGGGCCACATCCCCATTCTCATCCTCTACAATTAAATGGATGGATGGGCATCCAAAAAGCGGGTCATCAATTATAGTGAAGTCAATTATACGATCTTCAAAAATGTGATCACAAGTGGGATTCATTTCCGACAAAGTGATAGGCTTCAAACTGGCCATTTTTATTGGAGCGGTTTGTATCAATTTTGGGATTACTGTTTTAAAAACTTTTTCACGATACTTGAAGTTTTTATCAAAATGAACTAAACTATTTTGGTTGTTGCGGTGAGAAAGTAGAAGTAGTTTTCTAACAGGGCTTCCTAGATATTGTTTTCTCTCCAGAACCGGTTTCGGGGCAGGTTGAGACAGTGGCTGAAAAATGACAATATCACGATTGGACAGCAGCCTCGCTTTACCGAACAATAGTGCACTTTCCACGGTTCTTTTAATATCCGTCTCGCCATATGGCAAATAACAAGGTAGCATTTGACTTTCTGCTTCCTTCCCTTTATTAAAATAGTGTTCTACCTTTTCTATTACACACGAAGGATCTCTTTCGCAGTAAACTTCTTTCAGATGGATACTAACGGCTATGCCATAAAAAGCGGATGGTAGTTTTCTATGATCGGGTGGGGCTTGACTTAAATATTCCTTGTAAGCCGGTGACTATTTTTCATTTCTGTTTGTTAAGTTGTGGTTAGACTGGCCAAGTTCAAAAAGTTTGCGGAGATGAGGTATTTTGTCGAAGCGGTCGAGTCTGAAACGTTTGAAAAGATGAATCGCTTTGTTGCTGAGGTCAAGTTCAAAAATTTGGCGAAGATGAGATGCTTTGTGATAGAGAAGCTCCACATTATTTGGAATCTTTTCCAGTCCCTTTTCACACCACTCCAGTCCGGATTCCGAGTCACCTCTCATTCCATAAATGCATGTGAGCAATTCATAATAATATACGTTGTCAGGGTACATATTAATCCCTTCTTTTAAGATTTCTATCAAAAGTGTATCTTCCGTCTTTTCGGCCGGCGATGCATTTACGCAAACATAGCTAAATCTGATTTTCATGTCGTCATCTCCCTTTTCCCCACATTTATTGAACATATGCCTAATTACACTTTTTAGTTTGTTTTTAATACGCACGTTATGCAGAAAGACGCTGGCTACATGGAACTCACCAGTGCAGCATTTGTAAAGCAATTCCAGCACATGATTCTTGTCACTGTCAGTTTCACACTCACTTGTGTCCAGGAAGGTTGCAAGCTCAATCGCATTAGTACTTGCTTCAATCACGTTTTTAGCCGTTATAGAACCCTCAATTGCCATTCTTTTTATAGTTTCATAATCCAAACCCTGCAGCCTTAGCATTCCTCCCCACCTATCGTTTCCACCCGCTTCCTGACCATTTTTTAGAACCTTTTCAATACTCGGGTTATTTCCAAACTGTTGACGTAGGACACGCTCAAAGAAAGTCATTCCTTTGGTATCCAGCTTATGCTCTTTCTCAAAAGCCGTCACGTCTTTTTCTACTTGCTTTCTATCCGTATGAGAGTTTTCAAAGACAGATTCTAACATTTCATTAAACTCTTCATCGCTAATGCCAATAAGTACATCGTTTCCCAACGTTTTCCCAGTTTCAAACATGGTCCGTGCTTTCTCCGTTTCTAACTGCAGGATGTAGTAGTTCATTAGAGTTTCTGCGGCATGGGAACTTTTGAGCATCACAGCTTGATTCCAGAGCATTACAGCTTTTTTAACGTTTTTTATGACACCTTCGCCATAAGCATACATTGCGCCCAAATTGTAAGCAGCCGCTCCACAACCATTTTCCATTGCCCTCTCGTACCATTTTGCTGCCTCGCGATCGTCTTGTTCTACAAAGATCCCTTCGTTGAACATGAGCCCAAGTGAGAGTTGAGCAGCAGCAACATCATCCTTCGACTCTTCAAACAAATTTAGTGGAATGTTTGCTACTTGGACAAATAGGTTATAGGCCTTCGAAAAATCTTGTTCGACACCCTTTCCATTAAAATAGCATTCGGCCAAATGAAACATGCCTTCTGTATTTCCTACTTCTGCAGCTTTTGCGTAATAACGTGCAGCTTCCACATCGTTTTGTGGTACTGACCAACCATTCAGGTACTGGTGCCCTCGAAATGTATCCTCTTGTCCTTGGATCGTCTTTTCTTTTTTCACCTCTATCCACTCTTCCTCTGTAAGCTTTCTTCCCGTCTCTTTCTCATAGCTTGCAAGCATTTCAGTTACTGTTACGGGGGCAAAGCGAGAATCAACGTTATCCTTTCTTGCCCTTGCTCCTGCAATTACTTTGCAAGAATTTAACTCCTTTTTCACCTGTTTTTGAATGGGGGACAATGCAAGGGCCCTGTTATAAAGTTGAATTGCCTGTTTATAAGAACTGTTCCAGCGGTGGCATTGAGCTTGGAGAAAGTGGGATTTCCAAGAGCTTTCATTTAGTTCGACAGCAAAAGTGACGTCTAACATTGCCTGCTCCACGCATTTGTCAGCCTCATTTCTTCTCTGATTTTGTTTCAAGAATTTTGCCCATTTTAAGTAACACTCGGCACGTTTTTCATGGACAGCTCCTACATGAACTGGAAGCAGACTCGGCATTGTTGTCGCCTCGTCAAAAAATGGAACTGCTTTCTCGAACTCTTCCGCATTTATGTGGCTTTCTCCTTTTTCCAATAGCAATTTTGTAGCTTCCAGAGCGGCCACTGATGAAGATTTTCCAGCCTTGATAATTATCTTCTCGATTTCAGACAATTCCACGTTCAAAATTTGTAGATTTTCTCGAAAAAATTCCAGCTTTGTGTTGTACTCCGCACGACTAAGCTTTTTGGTTGGGTGATGTGCCAACTCGTTTCTTAACTTTGTCAGTTGTTTCACAGCCTCGTTCTCTAATTTGTACAAATTCGGATCTCCAAAATGCTGTAACACCAATGACAGAATGGATAGGTCCCACTCATCCAAGCATCCAGTCTCAATTGTCTTCTTTTGAAGTTTGCTAGCCTTTTTCTCAATTTTCTCCCCGACTTGGGATTCCAGAAATGTATTTCCTTGATGCGCTGATTGCTCCCAATCTTTACCATTTTTCTCTTTATAGCGGATTTGAAACACTTTCCGGAGAAGTTGACACGAGGACAACATCATATTATCCAGTTTGTAAAAGTATTCTTCAGCTGAGAATGAACCCATTTTATGCGTTTCCTTTTCTTTAGTTAGCAACAGAAAATCACTAAAAAAGCAAAATATATTAGAATGTATAATTCCGGATGGTAAGAAAACTGTAAAATTAGATGGATTGAACTTACCTTCATAAGAACAGCCAATGATTAAATCTTCAAAACTGAAACTCAACAGACGAACAGAAACCAGAAATGAGCTATACAGTGTACATTATTGAGGATATGGTGACTCACCTGGATAGATAAGATAACAATATCGTAATATAATACCTAGAAATGAGCGGACGATGGCGATTATGATGATGAATGAATAAAGAACCATTCATGCTGGGATCACACTGGGATCAAAATAAGGATTTTTGCAAAACGTTTGAATGTATAATTGACCTTCATGTTACATGCTTACTTTATCGCGGTTTTTTATGCCAATTTTGTTAAGTTCTATTATAATACTGGTTTATTGTAAATTGTAGTATTACACAAAAAAGAGCAGCAAACAAGTATTCTCTTCGGCAAAACGTTTCATTTGTCATTCAAACTTGTTCAGATTTTCAAGGAGGCAATCATAGTTCCGGTTGTGGCTTCGTTGAGTATTAGCGGTAATTTCATGTAGTAATTCACAATCAAAATTTTGACAATATCAAGTTAACTACATTATGATGGGAGACACTAAAGCACTTCGCAATATTCAATGAAATACTTATAAAGGAAAAATTGTTGATAACGATAATTTTTTATGACAATGATTTAAAGGACATTGTGAGTGTAATGACTCAATACATCGCCGTTACCATTATATATAAAATCCTTATCAGGCGTGAAACAAGTATACGATTTATTATCTAACGGCAAAAAAATTTGAAATCACACATTCAATAATGTCAAAATCTAAAATAAAATCTTTTAACGTTTAGCGGGTCAGGTTTTACAAGTTTTGAAAAGCATGCTAACTTTGTTTATGCGTATGCTTTAGTACTACATTTGGCTTTTCAATATTGAGTTTCCAATGTGTGTATTTCTTCACACTAGAAACGGCTGAGTATGGCGGTTCCGTTAAGCTCGAAGTGAAAAGATGTCTGCATCTATTTAAGATGATGGTTCCAATCATTACTATTGATATTACCAGTGTTTTCTGCTTTAGTTAACAACCTGGATAATTGTATTCAACAACGTTGTTGTCTTTAGCGGGAAAAATGGCCCAATGTAAATCCTGATAGGATAACAAGCTTTCAACTGTTTCCTTTCAACCTTCTTGTTCAACATCTTGCTTGTCAAACAATTGCAAAATTTGTTTCCTTCCTCTACGCTGAGTGAACGAGTAAATAGTGTTCCATCGAATCACTTTCAGGTCACACCAGCACAAGAATCTCACGTACCCCAACTTATGTTGCTTTCTTTATGCTTAATTTTTAGTGTCTTTCATTAGACCCAAATAATCTTTCATTTCAAACTCAAAATTCGAAAACGGGTTGAATTGTTTGAAATACTGAGGTTGTAGTTTACACAATTGTTTATATGGCAGAATTTTTATAAGACATGGTGTATTCCGTGCAAAATCGTACTTTTTGCTCAAATCGACACTTTTACGCTCCCTTACCAAATGAAACTAAGTCCTTATAAATTAGGTATTATGAATTTCAATAAGTCATAAATTAGATCAGTCTGCTTATCGCAGTTTTAATGTATAATTTTATTTCTATATGCTTTCCATAAAATTATGTGAATTGTGCATTTCCTTCATTTGTACAATAATTGACAACGTTGTCTGAAAAGAAAGTTGTGTAAGTTGAAGCCTTTAATTTCACCGAATATATGGAACATATGGCATGGTCGCCCACAACATCGGTGACAATGTAACAACTCGAACGTAAAAGAAGTGCCGAATATGTCGGTACACAAAAAACTTTAAATTCTATGCTACGATTTTCCTTTGTAGAATAGACTTTCTTAAGTCAGTTCACAAAAATCAACTGAATTTTTAGATAGATGTTAGTTTTCTTTTGGACTGAAGGAAAGTAACACCCCACAAAGTGCACGTTTAAGGCACACTCGAAGGTAAAAATTATGGCGGCAATTACGCCACTGCTGGTGGGTTTGGAAACTTTTACTCTTTCTCAGTGTTGAAGCAATGGTGAGTCGTTTCGGAATTCCTTGGAATTAAATAACTTGTATTTGTAAAAATGTAAGGTAAATTTGAAACCGGCGTTTTTCTCCTTTTAAGCCCACAATGCTTCAGTTGCTATCACACTGAATTCCTTTGAATGTGATTGGAATCCCATTTTCGTTTCATCCTACATGCAAGTTTGA